>JAJONR010009473.1:0-26841 GCA_029582245.1 Solanum etuberosum
AGAGGAGCGTGACTGGAATCAGACTAATACGTCTTACAGTGGTTCCGAAATTTACGAATGGAATTTAGATGGTCTGACTGATAGACAGTTAACCATTCTTGTTCATAGAAAGCTTATGTATGCAACTATCTGTAGAAGTGCTAAAAATACAGATAGAAATATATGCAAAATGATTATTGCAGGTTTTACTGGCCAGCTCCGAGGTTGGTGGGATAATTATATGTCCACTGAACAAAAGGCAGCAGTTATTAATGCTATTGCTGACAATGAAGGAGTTGATAACTTAGGCATGGCTCTAGTTAGAAAATAGAGAAGATGCCGTTTACACATTGATAGTTACCATTCTTGAACATTTCAATGGAAGATTTACAGGACAACATGAAACTGTCCGTACCCTTCTAAATAGTCTTCGATGCAGGACTCTAGGATAATTCAGATGATATAAAGATACATTTTTGAGTCGGGTTATGGAACTACTCGAAAACAGAACTGACGCTCAAGCTGTCAAATATATGTTTGATAAAGACTTTAAGCATGATGCTTCAAAACTGATATTTGCAAGGTGGCAAGCACAGCTGGCTCCCTTTGATTTTGAGATTCATTATAAAAAGGGCATTGATAATTCCCTTCCAGATTTCTTATCAAGAGAGTTTTTAAATGACTGAGTATTCTTTCATCCTTAGCAACGAAACTCTTATTTCTATACTACAGGTGATCCCACTATGCCAGGATCTGAAAAAACTGATACTTGATAAAATTATTTCTGATATTCTCCAGGAAGATGATTCATCATAATTTGAATTTTCCTTATACGAAGAAATATCTCGTGAAGACATTGATTATTTACTACGAGAAGATATTCTCAACTGTTTCCTCCATTAAATTATGAATTGCTATGTTTGCAGTATGGATCCACCTTGAACTAGAGTCCGTGGTCGTGGAAGGGGAAGATCTGCCCCTGGACGTTCCAATATACAAGGATCATCGTCCAGTCAAGCAATAATAATAATAATAATAATAAATGATGGTGCTGCCCAAACAAGGGCCCTCAAACTAAGGAAGTTACAATAATTTAAGCGTCTAAATCTCTATCATTACCTTCCATAATTGACCTTAGATAAGATAGTCTATATATTGATTACAAAATTTAGATCACAAAACCTTGATCCTATATTCGTATTTATAAATGGATTATGGCACGTTATTTTTCATTTTCTTAGGAATAAGTCAAATTTAACGCATAGACCAATGTAATTTATACCTATATCTAGTGTGATAGTATTTTCACGTCTCCTTTCTTACCGTTGAGCCGTCAATCAATTTTGTGTCCGCATGTTAATATATATATATATATATCATTTTTTAAAATACCAATAAAGAGTTTACGAAAAAATTACTGGATTTGTCTGAACCTTGAAGCCCTACTTTGCTTCGCCCGTGCATAAAATCTATTGACAAGTATGTCATTTTGTTTGGTCTAATTTTTTTTCAGAAAAGATCATGTTTGCAGAATTAATAAAACAAATGAGTATATATTAAAAAGGATAAATTAGATGTATCACAATTTTTTTTAATTAAATAATAAGCAGGTTAAAAAACTATTACAAAAAATAAAATAAAAAGAGTAAGTATAGTATCCTAAATATCAAGGGAGGTTAATGTTAACAAAATCAAACCTAAGAAAATAATAGATCTATTTGAAAAGTTTTCTGTTGAAATAAATTTTCTTGATAATTCATTCACTTTGGATTATTGAAAGGATTGATTAATTTCCAAATATAATAATTGGTGCCAACGAAAGAGTGGCTAGATTGTTTAATCTAAAGTTGATTGAGTTTTAAGTTTCATAACAAACAATATTATATACATCATGAAATATATCAACAAAAAAAAAACATTCTTGTTATTTTTCTTTCTAATTTTTCTTATGGAAGTGAAATTTGAGATTTTTCCGATAAAAATAGTTGGGATTAAGAGTCTGTTTGATATTGTTGTTGGGAGGTCAAAAATATGTATACATTTTATTTAGAAGAAAATACTTTTTATGAAAAATTAAGTGTTTAACAAATTCATAAAACTGTTTTTAAATGGAAGCAGAAACAGTTTTTGTGTTTAAAAACAGAAACAGTTTTTGTGTGTCGGGAAAAAACTAAAAATGTATGTTTTTAATAAAAAAAACAGAAGCAGAAGAAAAAATTATCTTTTTGAAAACTAAAATATCCCTTACATATATACAAATTTATCAATATATCTCTTATTAATTAATTAACATATCTCATAAATTTGGTCAAGTTTAATTTAAGAATTTTATTTTTTATTTTATTTTATGTTTTTAAATTATTATTTATATTTTATATATTATTTTACAGAATTAGAAATAAAGGTAACAATAATATTTTTGCAGGATTAAAAAAAGAAGAAGAAGAAGAAGAAAAAATAACTAAAAGATTTCAGCCCTCCCAAAAAAAAAAAAACAATTTTTTTTTATTAATTTACGTATTATTTTATTTTAATTTGAACTTTTTAAAACTTTAGAGTACTATAACAAAAAAAAAAAAAAGGCTAAAGATTGAATCAAAAAAAAAAAAAAGGTAACAAAAAACAAAAAGATTCCTCTTTTCAATATTTTTCAACAATACCTATATGTGTAAAATATTGATTGAAAATTTGAATATGTACATTTTAATTAATTAAATAAAATGTAAGTAAATTTTTTGTATTAGATGTTTACAATAGTTTCTCTCTATTTAATATTAAAAGCACATTAATACTTGTCATTCTTCGAAATTTGACTCTCACAAACATTTTTATAAAAAAATTTAGTCAAACGGAACTTGCTTATCAAAAGCACTTTTCAAATAAGTTTGTCAAACACAAATTGATTATAAAAAAGCACTTTTCAAATGAATTCTTCAAATACAAATTATTATTTTTGAAAAACACTTTTATGAAAACTTATTTAGAAAAGCACTTCCAAAATAAGTCGTTTTTAGCAGTATTGACAAACATGCTCTAAGTTTTAGACATGTTACTATAGCTATATTTATTTAAGGTTTAATATTTTTCTAAAATATAAAAAATTACTTTTAAAAAAAATAAATCCTTAATAAAATATTGAATTAATATGACATCTTTGGAAAGACACGAGCAGTGATGTTTTTATAATCAACTGCAATATATTTGAAATTAAGATAATATTATAATAATTATTACTAATATTTTTTTTTGTTACATATAAGTTATTGAATCGATAATATTTATTTACATCAAGTGTTTAACTAAACAATTCACTATGAGAATCAGCAAAATCAATGTACAAATGCATATCACTTATTGATACTAAAAAGCATTTATACAAGACATATGTCTTACCTTCATTGATTATGTGTAGACATTTGATACAAATAAATTTTTACCTCCTGAGTTCCATTGACATGAAAAGAAAATCTAATAAGTTATTTATTAAAAAAAGGATTTAAAAGGTAGTTTTTACTTTTTATTAGTAACCAATTTGGCTAAATACCTCAAAAAAAAAAAAATAGAAAAAAAAATCACTTTTAACCTTGAAGAAACTTAGCCAACAATGAAATAATAAGATAGAAAACACCAGAAAAATAAAAAGGAAAAGGGAAAAGCATGACCCAAAAAAAAAAAAATCACCAACCACCATACAATATATTAGATATTATGTCCCCATACTAATAATTTCTGTCAACTCACACAACTTTTCATTTTGTGTCTTTATTTGTTTCCAGGTTTTTTTTTAATTTAATTCCATGCATGGTGGCCTAAACTATTATAAAAGCAAACAAAACAAAAAAAGACAAAGTAAGGAAAAAAAATAACTATAAGGTATATTGTATATATTTGTGCAAAAAACTTGGAAAAATTAAGTAGAATTTGCGAGAGTAAAAAAAAAACATGGAGACAACTATTAACTGATAATTGAATTAATTACTTATATGAATCTTATTATTCAGACAAAATTTGTCATAGAAAAATACTTAAGTATGCAATTTAATTTGTGTATTGGGGAAAAATGTCTGATACACGTGATTGCATGCAGATTGGATACATGACATCAGGATGAAGCTGAAAGATGTTTTGACATTAGACGATCGAAGAGAAGTATATGTGAATGTTTCATTGATCGAGTGTTCAGATCATAAATCGATCGATTAACTTGATCTCGCCTCATTATCAGATTCACTGGATGGTCATTATCAGGAAAAAAACGGGTCTCGCATCCCAAAATCAGGAAAAGAGAATAAAAAAAAATTGTATCCCGTAAATATGATAAAAGCATAAAAGGATAGATACACAAAATATATGTGTACGAGATCCTGCAAATTACAAAGGAATATTAGCTTATACGCATAACAGTATTCTCGGGTGGACCATTCCAATTAGGCTGGTACTTTAGGGATTTGGAATGATTTTCCTAGAAAATAAGTGACTTTTAGACATTTTAAAATGTTTGGTAAGTAAATAATTTATTTTTATTCAAAAATATTATATAATCTAAACAAATATAGTGAACAAGATGGAGAATGAGCTCTGTGGGGAAGGGTGGGAGGTGAATCTAGCAGTTGATTTTAACTCTATCCCATCGAGACTATGAAGTCTAAAAAGGGGGAAATTAGTAAATTACAGTCTAATATCTTTGGATTATCAAATTTATAAAATATGTACATAGTATATAGATAATGTATATTTTATATACCTCGACCATGTTGATAAATTAAATGACCGATGTATCCATTTTACATAAGTTTTCCATTAGTTTACAAAACATGGTCATTATTCCCCACCTTCATATATGTTTCTCATGGGTAGGTGGGGTGTTGGGGGTACGAAAAGAAGGGGACAATGAGGAATAACATTTACAAAACTTATTTTCCTACTTTTTATATAGTTATTTTTCTAATTTTTAAGGAATTTATTTTCTTACAAAAATATTGTTTAAAGTATTTTGATCAAGTATCACTACCATCACAATCACCACCCACAGGCATCGTCCTCAGTCACAAACTAAGTTGGTGGCAACTATTACCATTAATTATCACTATTACTAGCAACTATTTATGATCATCACCACCATATCAATCACAGTTACCACAACAATCACTAATTACTACCGACAATCAACACCATCAATCACCACCATGTATCGTCAACTATTTACCATCGCCTTTAGTTATCACTATCATCCACCATTACTATCAACAACCACAACCAACTACCACCATATCAACCTCGACTGTCAACTATTATCACCACTAGCTACTACCCACGACACCACTAAAAGTCAACCCGTCTCCAATTGATACCCACAACCACCATTGCTAGCCATCATCATCATCAACCGTTATAAAATATTTTTAACACTTCAAAAACAATTTTAATTATTTAATATTCAGATCTTAAAACAACATCTTAATTTTTAGATATGTATTCAAATTCAGACATTTAAATTTTAATACATATCTTAATACTCAAATTGCTATTAAATCTTATCCTCATTATAGATTGTCTTTGGTAATGAGAAAATTAGAAAGGATCAACCATATGCCTACTCCCTCTTGTATGGTAGAGATAAGGTAACCATATTAAGAAATAGCCTTTAATTGGAGCAACAAGACTTGGAAATGATGATATACTAAGGCCACAAAAGAAATGGCACTCACTCAATCCCCCACCATATAACTATTCTTTGACTAACACAAAATAAATATAAGTTCATATTGTTATTATTTAAAAAGTTAATACCTATAACCACTATGTTATTATTTTCTTAGTTAATAACTTAATATTGTCCCTTGAAATAAAGGATTTACCTTACGTTTTTTATATGTGAAAATCCCCCTTCGGAAATGTTATTGTCCAACTAACTTTGATGTCAGCAAGATAAGTTGGTATACTACTTCATTTAGTAAAATGATCTTAACCAAGAACTTGACAAGATTCACTAGGATCTGAATTGGGTTGCTAAATGAATTTCAGAAGTACTGAGAGTTTGGAAAAAAATGTAATATAGAAGATTTACTTTGGAAAAAAATCGTATTGAAATACTTTTCAAATCAGTATTTCAATGTTTCATACATATTTGTTCAATTGCATACGCTTTAGATGTAGAAGTTTGGGCAATGCCACTTGTTGTTACACGAATGGTTGAATTGTCGAAACTATATCATCCACTCTTGGTGCTAGAACAACATTTACACACATGTTTGTACATATGAAAATTGTTATAAGAAGATAAGTATGTCATATAAATTATGATAGGTAGCATATTGTTGAACTTAAATGAGAAAGGCATATGTACCAACACAACTACTTGAAATAGTTTGTCTCAAATCCATTAGATGTCTAGTAGCCATTTATATTGGCTTAGTTCTTTAGTTCTAGTCACACAACCATTCTTCGACGTGGACTATAATTTTCTTTCTTTCTCTTTCGCCATTTAAATATAACAACCCCAAATGGAAGGTATGTCCTACCTACATACATGATTGATATCACTATACAGAAGGCGGTCAACTTGAAGTGGGATAAGCATAAAGGAAGGCGGTCAAGAAAAGGCTACATGTGGAAGCAATCGATGTTTTGATGGTTAAGGAATGTCAAGATACCCGTGGATATCCACTTGTTATCATTAAGATTGGTTTATCCCCAAAATAGTAGCTAAAAATATAGAGCTATCAAGAACCTAACCATTCTCCTATAATTTATGTGAGGGAATGTTTGAATGAGCTGCCAATTAAATGGACTTTTTGTGAGGTAATAAATTGTTTTGAAGATAAAGATGCTCTTTTGGGCCCAAAGGAGTCGTACTAGTAAGTATTTAGAACCAAAAACTTTTGGACCCACATAATTAATTAAAATGAAGAATAATTATGGCATTTGGGTGGGTTTGGGGGGGGGGGGGGGTCATTCTCAAGAATATCTCTATTTTAGGGTGATGTTTAATTTCCACTCTTAAAATTTATGGTCTTTAATTTTTATCATTCAATACTTTAAGTAACAAAAAATAGTCGAAAATATCCTCGACAACGAAAAAATGCAAGGCAAAATTAGCAAGGCACCAGTTATGCCTTTTAAGAGAGAAAAATTCCAAAGCATTACTTAGTTTTTACACTATTTATGTCGATAGAGGCATAAATTTAGTTTCAAAACGTACGGACTTGTTCTTTAAAGAATATACTAACTTCTTTCTACAAAAGATTTAGAGGATAAACTTGTCTTGCAAATTAAATACTACACAAAGTCACAACTTATATCGAATAAAATAAAAATTCAAGATATTTTAATCCACAAATTTTCTTATTCAATTGAATCAAAGTGATGGACCAATTGCCTGTTGCCCCATAAGGCCTTTATAGATTGAAGTATTTTTGTATGTTCAATTTAAGCGGCGGCGTAGTTTGTTTAGACATGAAGTTTAATAAATAAATAATTTAATTTTTTTATTTTTAAATATACTATGACATATTTGTGGAAATAGATCACAATTTAAAATTAAATTTGTTTTAAATATACAATATTAACATATCAAATATTCAAATATAATTTATAAATAGAATTTGAGCAGGATAATATATACGTAAAATCTTGTGAAGGGGTAATAATTTAAAGGGTCATATTATATTATAATTACATATTTTTCATATTTATTCTTTTCAGATATCATAACTCCATATATATTTTTATAAAAAATGGGATGGACGGCGTAAAAGGCTTTATTTGTTGGCGCAATTATTAATAGAATAAAGTTTTGACCACTCACATTTCAACTTCAATTTTTCGGCTGGCTCATTTGGGGGATGTCTTTTTTTTTTCTTCGACCGTGGTATTTAGGCCATCTTTTATGTACCTTGATTAATTTTGTGAGATATTTATCACCTCTCATCAGACACCAGCAATAGATATTAGGTAACAATGTTCACTAATGTTATGTCGATTATAGCTTTTCACATGCTTGATTTCACTTGAACCCATGGGGCGTACCTATAACTATCCCGGGTGTCCAATTGGACACCCTTCGTCGGAAAATTACGTTGTATATATATGTCAAATTCTACATTTAAAGGATATATATTTAAAGTTAGACATCCTTGATAAAAGTTATGCTTTTGGCGCTGTGGTGATGGGCGTCCATTTCAATGAAGGACTTCCGAGGAAGTTTGAACCCCAAATAACACAATATTTTCTGTTTTATTTTGATAACCACACATCATTATTCTTGGACACTCTTAATAAAAAATTTGGCTCCGCCACTACTTGAATCCCCAAAACAACATCAAAGAATCAAGGAAAAAGTTTGAAAATAAAAAAATTGATGCTTTCTTGTTGAGAATTGATTGAGAAAACGTCAAGAGTTTCTTTAATTTCGTTCTGTCAGTTTTCCTTCAATTGAAGCAAATACCTTTTGGAGTTGCTTCATTTTCCTTCTTATTAATTTCCTTTTTTACTTTTCCAACGTTTGACTTAGCGAGGAAAGGTATAATATATAAATGTGTTCTTTAACTTAGTATTAATTGATATTTATGTTCTTTAATTTCGGATGTGTATAAGTAGATACTTAAGTTTGTATATTGTTGAACAAGTAGACACATACATCCTACACGACACAATACAAATCAGTTCAAGTGTATCTCATGTGAATTGTCATGTAGAACTCGTGTATTTACTTATTTATTTTTATACAAATTTGAATCTGTACTTGTCCATATTCAAAATTAAAAGTCATATATATCAAGTACTGAAACTAAATTAAAAGAATACGTTTATGTATTATGGTGTGAAATTTTTTTGTGAAACCATGAAGAATAAGAAGAAGATGAGTAATGATATGGCATCTCCAATATCTACTACTCCCTCAGTTACTTGTTTATTTGCTAATATTTGTTTTTGGAAAAATTCATTAAAAAAATAATAATAAACAAAGTAATAATTTTATTTTATCATCTCTAATTATCATAAATCATTGAGAAATAAATCAGAGTAGTAGTTAATAATGAAAAATGAATAAAATAAATGCATTGGTCATTAATTCATTCAAAGATTATATTGACTAGAAATGAGTTAAGTCAAAATGGATTCAATAACAATCTTCTTACATAATTGTATAAGGGACAAACAAAATTCAACCAAAATGACCGCACTATATATAATGTATCAATATTGTATAAATAATGTATAATTGTGTATAAGTATGTATCAAAATGTATATACATTTATACACACTGTTTATATAAAATGTATACATTGCAACAATTCATCCTCTTGAACAAGTTAATTTTTTCAATCTCAAACCTCCTCTGAACATGATCAAATTTTAGATATTAGCTCCTCTGAATCTTACAACAAAAGTTGAATTAAAGCAAACAACCAATTGTACAAAGTCTCTTATTGTTATTTATAACACAACAACTCTTGTTATGTTTAGTAAATTTAAGGAAAAAAATATTTGAATTTTTAATAATATAGGACAGGTGATTTTTCTTTTAAAATATGGGTCAATTTTAAGAGCATTATTATTTGTTTCAGTTGTATTTGCACGTAATTATTACGAGAATATATATGGGAGACAAGGCTGGTCAAAAGTACTATTTTTTGCATCACTTGGAAAAAGTTCTACATATGATAATGTTTTTTCTGTGTGCTTGCTAATATTTAATTTATAAATTTAAAAGATTTTTTCAGAATATGTATTCCGTTGAGATTATTAATATTTTTTATGAAAAAAATTGTAAACCATGAAGGCAGCAATTTACTACTTTCACAACTAATATCCAACATTGACATGAACATAAGTGAAATGTGCATAATGCCATAATCAAAGAGTTTAGACACTCAAGAGAAAAGAATAATAAATAAAAGGGAAAAGAAATTTTCGCAAATAGTCACTATAATAAATGTAAGGGGAATTTTCGTATAAAGTCATTCAAAAATAGCTTAATTACGTTCTATACTTATAGTTTGTTAATTACGATTCGTAGTTACATGTTATAAGGAGGAGAGTGGCGAGCGAGATTGGGAGATGGAGGAGAAAGGCGAGAGGCGAATTGTATATGTATATCTATCAAAATAATTGTATATATGTAACTGATATACATATGTATTTGTATATTTGGCGAGCGAGATTGGGAGACGGAGGAGAGAGGCGAGTGAGAGAGGGCAATAATTTGTATATTCCGCATCTCGTTTGTATAATTCGCGTGTTTTTGTATAATTGAGTAATACAAAGTCTAGAATTATACAAATATGATAAACTCGAAATAACGAATTGATACAAAATAAAAATATGAACTTTAAACAGTTATACAAATTACATTATATAAATTATATTATACAAAATCCAAAAAATACACGTTTATACAAACTTTTAAAAGTTATACAAAAAAAGATTGAATGTATATGGTGATAAAACTAAAAACCAAAGGAAATCATCGGCATATACAAATACAAACCATCGTATACAAATACAAATCAAATGAAGAATTGTTAGTTGTGAATTATACAAACGTGGCTAATTATACAAACTCGAAGCAAGCCCACGTAATTAATGGTTAATGTTAGCCGCGAGTGTTAATTATAGCAAACTATAGCTATGATGACTAATTAAGTAGTATAAGTTTGCTTAACCGCGTAATTTTCCCTAAGTATAATTATGTTTCATAGCTATAGTTTGCATATTTATGGGTTGTAGCTATAGTTTAAGCTGTCTCATTTGTATAATTCATGGGTGAGTTTGTATAATTCGCGGGTACGTTTGTATAATTGAGCTATTTTGTATAAACTCGAAATAATGAATTTATAAAAACACAAACATCTGAACTTTAAACAGTTATACAAATTCTGAATTATACAAACGTGCGAATTATACAAACTCGAAACCCTAACACACGTAATTATCACTAAATGTTGATCGTGAGTGGTAATTAACTAAAACTATAGTTATGATGACTAATTAACTAGTCTATATTTGCTTAACCGCGTAATTAATATTACACAGACCTAGAATCGAACCGAGAAAAAAAAATTAATTATAAAAACAAACACGCCCAGTGGGACTCGAACCCACAATCGCTTGATTAGAAGTCAAGCGCCTTATCCATTAGGCCATGGGCGCTTGTTTGTTAAGATATACATTTGAAATAATTTATACTTTTGATGGAAGGAAAACAAAAAAAAATGTTCGAGCTAGTTTTTTATTTGCTCTTTCTTTTCTTATTTACTCTTTGGGATGGTAGAGAATTAGGTAAAAGAGGAAAATGTTCCAGCAGGACCCTACCTTGTATTCAGAAGGAGATCTCTTTTAGTCCTTAATTGTACCATAGCTTTAAGGTTCTTTTTCTATAATCTATCACATCTTATACCGAATTCCTATGTCTTTAAATAAAATTTTGGAAGTCTATAGAATACAAAATGAACATTCTCAGTTTCCTATGTCAAAAGGAGAAAATATGCATTATGAACAAAGCAACCATTGAACTTAAAAAGAATAAACTCAAAAAAACAAAACAAAATGACTCCATATTCATTTGGGCAGCAGGTTTTGCTTTGATTGAATCAAGACACAAATCTGTCAAAATAACAGAACATTTTCACCTTGTTGAAACTGTGAGCTATACAAGCAGTGCCTTCGGATCCATGGAAATCATAAAAGAAAAGACACATGAGAACTAAGAAAAGAAGCTTTAAAAGCATGAGGAACAAGGTTATCCACAAGTCAACAGCTAAATCCTTCATAGCAACAAGTTTGATGCCAATGTTATGCACGAGAATTTGATTAAGAACTCTGAAGCACAGTAGTTTACACCTTATACAAGTATATATCCTGCGAAAAGTTAGTCACCAGAACTCAACCATGACCTTCTAGGAGCATATCAGATTGCATATGTCCTGAAACCTTGCCTCTGAAATGTTGGTGAAAGGGAAAACTCTGAATCTACCAGTATTTGGACAACTCAAAGTCAGATGTTCCAAGTTGACCAACTTCTGCAGTATGCAATACAAGAATTATTCACCACTTGTAAGTGTCTTCTTCTAAGATATATTAGTTAAATTGCAAAAGAATAAAAAGTGCATCCAAATTTGAGCTTGATTTGTGGTGGACAGAAGTAATAACAACATGAGAGAGCAGGACGAAGAGGATTATGACTACTAAGAAGGACAAATTTCCTGCTAAATGACCACCTTGAAGAGTAAAGCAAACGATGCCAATAACAAGATGTTCTAATTAAGGAACACTAATAAAGCTGAAACGAAAGATAAAAGATGGTCCGAGGGTTACTCAAAATTATACTTTGTTCTGGGAAAATACCAGCCTTACAAATTGCCCTATTCAAAGCATCACCAACGTTTAGACCAAATAATCATATGTCATTGGTAGAAGGGATGGAGGGAGATCTATAAAACTAAAGAGCCAAGAATCTTCTTAATTAATAAACAACCTAATACAATCACTAATATATCCACAACGCTACTCTCAAGATGTATATGATGTTATAATTGCTTGAAACAACAGTTATGTCAAAGATAATACAAAAGAATATACATAATGTGAAGACTATTTTTCTTGTTCTAGGGGATCACCCCACCTTGAACTAGCAAACACTTGATCTGTTTCTCATTTCAGTCCATTGATCTTATATAACGTATAATTTCATATTTGCTTTTGCATATCCTATTTCTTCTCAGACAAAAAATACTTTTCCCTTCTCATAATAGGATCAAGTATAACGAGATACCTCACAATGAAATGCCTTGTCAGTGCAGCTCCACCATTTGGATGGAATGCAATCAAAGTAGTGACACCAGCTACAGTACTTGTTTATGTCAATGCCATGCAGAACTGCCATTATAATTCCTGCAAGCCTGCATTTGGAGTGACAGCAATTCAACTCATTATCTTAGAAAACTATAACTAGCCTAAGTAATAGTTCATGGTGAAATTGGATGCAAAGAAAAATGGAGCAAGAGTAAAACCATACAAGCATCATACAGAGATAGAACTCACAAAAAAGCAAAGATAACAAGAGCAGCACCCCTCTGAACAGGCTTGTCCAAACTCTTCCTACATTTGACAATGTCCTTGGCATCAAATTCAAATAAGCCTCCCTTATTTCGAGCTAGTTTCTCTTGTTGAGGTTTGAACAAGAGCACAAACCCCAGAAGGAATCCTGACATAAATCCTCCGATATTAGCAAAATTATTGATGTAAGGTATCAGTCCGAGGACAAGATTAGTCATCAAGATTGTCATGGTAGCCACAAGCCCTGCAAACTGCAATAAAAAGTAGGGAGATGACACTCTATACTATATGACAGCTGAGATGAGAGGGAAAAAAGCTATAAGATTTCAGGACCTTATTGGTATAAGATTTCCAATTCCTGATGAGGCCAGAGAGCAGTGTACCAAGCAATCCAACCAATGCACCAGAGGAACAAACTGATGGCCGATCTTGAACGAAAAGTGAAGCAACTAAACTACCAGTAATAGCTGAGAGTATGTAGATAACTCCAATCCTAACTGCAGAAATAGGAGCTTCAATCAAAGATTCAATAAACAACTTTCTCAATGAAAGGACATATTATAAGAATATTCTTACATGATCCAAATTCTTGCTCTAAGTGAAGTCCCACAAAGATTACTGAGGACAAGTTAATGATCAGATGGAAAAGCCCTGCATGCAACCATGGGCTTGTAAAGATACGCCACAGTTGTTGATTATTAGTCAACAATGTCTTCTGAAGTGCTCCAATTTCTTCCAACCTACATTGGCAAAAGATTTCATATCTGTTACTGGCAGCAGATCTTCCTCAACATAATATCATGTGCAAGACACAGTGTACAGCTCAGTAGTTCTTTGATGCACAGATGGAAAAATAACATGTTTATATTAACATATAGGATAATATGCCTTAGTAAATAACCTCAAAGAATAAAGTAGCTGGTACTGCAATTTTCAAGGCAGATAGGAAAAGCAGGTAATGTTTAACTTGTTTGAGAGGGATCTAGAGATCAATATGTTAGCGAACATGGAGCGTGGATTAATTGATTCTCTACGGCCTGAAGAACTGCCATATGGAGAAGCCAGAGGTTCCATAAAGAACCAAGAAATATTTCAGAAACAGTTCATCACATGTGTATATATGCAAAGTGCTTGTATACTTGATGCAATAAAATTTTAGGATTCTGAAATCAGTTAGATGCATAAGAATATACAAGACTGGCATTCAGCAAAGTACCAATTGCCGCCATAAACTACATTTTCAGGAGATACGAATCAATATAAATCTCAATAAACATGGTAGCCACAACAACAAGTATACAAACTCAAATTCAAGCAACAATTCATATTGATAGCAATGTTTTCTCCTCAAATTTCATAAAGTAGTCCAAATCCATAATATACCGAAAATCAGTCACAGTTCAAACGATGCATTGCAATAATCGAATCGGAATTTCAGGATTATCAAGTAATTAAGACAAGAAATAGAATGATTAGTGAAAGAGAAAGAAGGAACTGACGTAGAAGCAGAAGGACCGAGCAGAGGATTCTCGGAAAGAGGCTGAAAAGAGAACCTCCGGAGAGGTTTTAGAGCACAATCTCCATGAGAATTCTCCCAGCAGTCGTTAACAATCATTGTTGCAGTGAAAGCGCCCAAGTGAAGGATCACAAAGAGAGAAATGATCCATGTGTTTGCTCTCTTCTGAGACAAGGGCCTAAAAAGGGGGAATGGAACTCTCTCATCTTTCAGTAGTTCGTCGGCCGTCATCTCAGTGGAGAATCTCGACGCCATTGTAGCACATTGTTGCTTGATTTCAAGCTGGGTTTGTAATTTCGAATTATCTGCCATTATTTTCTCTGTGTACACATTTTCCTCTCCTGGGTTACTTAAATTAAACTTGACAAGTTGGGGATGATCCATGTGAGATTCGGGGGTGGTTGTTGTTTATTGGCGGGAAGAATGCTAAAATGGCCAAAAAGGTAGGTTCGTTTGGATCGGTTATTGATTAAAATCAAAATCAAATTAATTTGGTCGGTTATTAAATTTCTAAAATCAAATCAAACCAAACAAAAAAAATAATCGTCAATTTGGTTATTGTCGGTTAGATTTGGTTTGGTTCGATTTTTCTTGTTTTTATCGGTTTGAAATTAATATTTTTTTTGAGGACATACGTACCTCGATAGACACAGTACATGTGCAATCCACAAGAAAGCTAATGTGAATTCAATTAAGCAATACTAGAGTTATTATTACACGAATAAAGTGATTCAATTAAAGAGAAAGTGTGACTATCTTATGTAAGTTAGAATATGTAAAGACTAAAATAATGGATTTTGATGGATTTGGACTTAAGATTGTAATAGTTAGACTAAAATTTAAGTATTGACCTGAGAAAATGGTAAAGTTAAGGACTTAAGTTAAATTAAAATTTAACAAAATATTTATATTTTATTTATGATAATATATAAATAATTATAAATTTTATATGTTTAATTTCTCGATCCGATTTGATTATTTTTGCGATTTTTTTAGTAAAACCAAATCAAATAAAATAGTATCGTTTATAAAAATTAAAACCAAACCTACCAAAGCAAATCAAATATCAATTTTTTTAATCGGTTTGATTCAAATTGCGGTTCGATTTGATTTTTTTTATCATAACCATGAACAACCCTAAACAGGAGGAAAAAAAAAAAACAAAAAAAGAAGAAGATTTATTCAGTTTCTCACTTACATTTCCTTATTTGTTTAGTTTTGTGGCCTTTGTTTTCTGTTTTCTTTTATTTTGGGTTGAGCCCTATGTTAGAACAAATTTATTTTACAAAAATTATATTAGTTGATGAGTTAATTATTTAGATATACGTTAGTTTGTAATATTATGGATCTTATCAAATTCTGATACATGTATCTCCGACTACATAAGTTTTGGCTACCTCTTCTAAGCTTCTTATGCTTCGCTGCTTCTCTTTTTCTTCTTCTTCTTCAAATATTTTGTGCCATCTCTTTTTTGTTTTCCTTTTGAATTTCGGTGTTTTCTGACTCTTCTTCTACCTTTTGCTTTGTTGCTTTATTTTTAATGGATTTCATACCTGATTTCTGATTGCTCCTGTTTTTAGCCATTCCTCTATTTCAATTTTGAAAATAAAACTTTCGAATTTGGTGTTTTTAAATTTTGACTGATTTATTTTTTGTGCTACAACTTGTATGTGTTACCTATGTTTTCATATTTACTAGATTAGGCTGAATAGGAGGTGGGCTTTGGGCCTTAACCCATCAGCTTTTTTGGTTTATGTTTATTATTTGGAAAAATTACTGATTTTAGCGATACTTTTTATTTATTATCATTTATAGTAATACTATGTCAAATCTGTAATATGTATTAAAAGTGAATTATGTATGTAATATATATGTATTATAATTGTTTTCTTAAATATATTATGCATGTTTGGTAAGAATTCGACACATTGTATTATAAGTGTATTAAAATGTATGATAAATGTATTATTCATCAATAAAACTTGTTTTATATGTGAATAATAAATTGTTCTTTGTAATATGTATTATAAATGTATTAAAAGTGATCAAGTGAAAAAAAATGTTATTGCTATAAATGATAAATATTTTTTTAATATAGTATATTTATGTAAGTTTCCCTTATTATTTTGAGCAATAAATTTTGAGCCCTTTGGCTCTTTTTGACCCCAAAAAAAGAAGAAGTCACCTATGTTTTCATATGGATATTGAATGTTAATTTACAATGGTTGACACCTAAAAATTTAGTAATAGAAAAATATTATCCGCTATGATATATTTCAGGGTAAAAGGAGGGTTAGTCTACTGAAATCCAAAGAGTTCTTCTTTATCAAACTCAACAAATTAAAAATTATCCAATAACTCACACCAAAAATAATCATTAAGGGTAAATCACCACACCACACCACCAAAATATAAAACTAAAAATAAATGAAAAAATTGAAAGAAATATATTTGAAATGTGTATAATGGGTGAAAGCAAACAAAAATTGAAGACATCTTCACCCTTTTGAGAAAGAAACTAAAAAACAGTGTGTGAAAACAACGAGAGCACGTAAAGTTTAAATTCTGGCTTCACCTTAGAAAAGGTAAAAAGAAACTAAGTGCTCGTTTAGATTAACTTATTTTTAGGTGTTTTTGACTTTTGAGTAGTTTTTTTTAGCTTTGAAGGTGTTTGGAAAAGTTATAAAGTGCTTTTAAGCACCCTCTTTTAAGCTAATTTTTTTTAAAAATAAGTCAAAAATTGGTAGGGTACATCTACGAGAACCAAAAAGAATGTTAATCCGATGCTAAAGTCACAAACTCTATCAAAATATAGACCGTTTTAACATCAATATTTCATCCATATACATGAACATGGTAATATTAAATTGTCAAATAAGGACTATTCTACCTTAAAATTCAAGACAATTTTCAATTTCTCAAATTTCGAAAGACCAAACAATTCACCTTTATCAAAGTCAACACTAAAAAATATCAGAATGAGGGGTTGATTTAGTGGTAAGTTGTCTTCAAAAATTCAATTTAAAAATCGAGGAGTCGAGTCATACTAAGAGGTAAATTATGAATCGATATTATGACGTAAAGCCCACAATCAAAACAACCGAGAGGTAAAGGTGTTAGTTTCTTTTAATCTCCTTAAGAGTGAGGGATGAGGTAAAAAAAACTTTGATAAAGTTCGAGTCAATGATTCGAGACTTTATCATAGACCTTAATTATGCTATTTTTATCACCAAAAGACTAAAATGGTATTGATACTTGAACTGTTTACAAGAAAATAAATTTCATTTGTAGCAACAGGTTTAGTAGTTTATCAATTTTGCATAATGAGTAGTAACTCTAGCAAGTAACATCATTGTTCCCTTCTTTTTTTGGTCAAAATGTGTTCTTTTTGGTCAAAATATGTTTTTCACTCTTCCATACAATTCTGGGGAGATCAATCGGGCTGAAATTAATCATTCTAACTTTATTGATTCATTATTGTCCAATGATAAGCTCAATGAACTCAAATTTTATGCAGTTGACATGACCAACCTTTGAACTAAACAACCATATTAGAGTTGCCCGCACATACTGCATGTTTTGATATATTATATGGTCTTATTTTTACGAATTGAACTATATCTACTATTCTACCATTGGAATATCCTCAAGCTATGAAAAATAAATACAGGAGATGATTATGTCTAGAGATCACGTAAATAGCTCAATTTATATTCGCCATCTTATAATAATTTGCTTCATATTATTGTAAAATATAATGTGGACTGGATCACTAGCTACCTTATTGTAGAGAGGACTTTGCTACATATGTAGCAATATACTTCCTAGAATTTATTAACAGGGTCAAACATTGAATCACAATTATTTTAAGATAAGAGTAGTTTACAATTTAAAGAGAATGATGATGAGTATGTATTCAATATGATTATAATTAAAATCACAACCTTGTGGAATTCTTATTTTAAATTGTGTTAAGCGGTTTGTTCATATTACTTTCATAAAGTAACAAATGTGATATTGTTTTGCTCTTTTCCTTACGACTTTATATTTTTCGATAATATTCCTCTGGGATATTGACATAGTTTATCTTTTTTGCTTTGGGATTAAATTCCACAATTAGTTGTTGCTCTGCTAAATAACTATTGTAAGAATTCTAGAAATATTCTATAGCATATGTAAATATAGTAGGTAGCTGGATTTCCTCCTAGCTTGTTTGATAGTGATTTGTATTGATTTCTTTTCTTTTTTAGGACATGTATACTTAGCTATTTAAACCCCAATAGCTTGTGGGAATAATCAAGTTGAGTTATCTCTCGAACTCTTGTCTTCTCACATGGTATCAGAGCTTTCTCTAGTGAGAAAACAAGAATAATAAGAGAACAAAATTGCTGAATTTGTTTCTCAGTAAAACCTCCACTGTTCTGCGATTTCGACACTCTCCAGGGGTATTGTGCATATACCAATACCACCATTACGATAGGAATCCTTGCAGTTTGTGGTGTTTTTCAACCACTTTTCTGGTAGTTTTTTTTCCAGCAACTTTTTCCGGCAAGACAACAAGCAATTCTCCAATTTTCAGATCTGTTCTTCAGGTTTTTTCCCTAAAATTTACTTTACTTTTGAACTCTAATAGATCTGTTTTTCATGTCTCTCGGATCTGATATGTTTAGCACTAAATCTGTGAGTTCCACCAACCCAAATAGCTAAGTATACATGTCCTAAAAAGGAAAGGAAATCAATACTTAAACAATACAAATCAATGTCAAATCAAGCTAAAGTAAATCTAGGAGGAAATCAAGCAACCTACTATATTTACATATGCTATAGAATATTCCTAGTATTCTAACATTTCCTTTCATGTTGGTGCATACAAATTATATATACCATGCTTGTTACATATATAACTTGTTTTGGGGATCCCGCCATTGTTTATCCTTCCACATCATCTCATATGAATCCATCTACCTCATCTACACCTCCACCACTATTAACCTATCATCATCGTCTGCGCCAAGATGATTCACGCCCTCCGCCAAAATCCTTGTTTGCTGAGGACTTGTGTACATAGAGTCCTTCTATCGCCACTCAAAAAGGTAATCGCGCTACTCGTAACCCTTATCCTATCTATACTTGTTTGAGCTAACATCATTTTTCACCAGTCCATTCGGCCTTTGTATCATTACTATCATTTGTGTCTATTCCTAAGACTACATGTAAAGCTCTTTCTCATCCAGGCTGACAACAAACTATGATCGAAGAGATGTTTGCCTTACACTCCAGTGGTACCTGAGAGCTTGTTCTTCTACCTCCAGATAAATCTACAGTTGGTTGTCGGTGGGTCTATATAGTAAAGGCTGGGCCCGATGAACAGATTGATCGCCTAAAAGCTCGACTAGTGGCCAAGGATTATGCATAGATTTTCGGTCTTAACTATGGTGATACTTTCTCTCTAGTGGCCAAGATTGCTTCAGTCCGTCTCTTTTTATCCATGGCTGCGGTTCGTCATTGACCTCTTTACCAGTTGGATATTAAAAATGTCTTTCTTCATGGAGATCTCGAAGATGAGGTATATATGGAGAAGCTACCTGGTTTTGTTGCTTAGGGAAAGTCTAGTAATATGGTGTGTAGACTAGGACGAACACTTTATGGCCTGAAACAGTCTTCTCAAGCATGGTTTGGAAAGTTTAGCATGGTTATTCTGGAGTTTGACATGGTACGAAGTGAAACTGATCATTCTGTGTTCTATTGTCACTCTGCTCCAGATTTGTGCATGTATTTGATAGTGTATGTTGATGACATAGTTATCACAGGCAATGATGGAGAAATTATCAAATTGAACATCACCTTTTCCAGCACTTTCAAACTAAGGATCTTGATCGATTGCGTTACTTCTTGGGCATTGAATTTGCTCAATTCAAATCAGGAATTGCCATTTCACAAAAGAAGTATGTACTTGCTATTCTTGAAGAGACATAGATGATAGATTGTAGGCCTATTGATTCTCCAATGGATTCAAATATTAAGCTCCTACCAGGTCAGGGGGAGCCTCTTAGCGATCTAGGAAGATATAGAAGGTTGGTAGGAAATTCGAATTATCTCACGATGACTCGACCTGATATTACCTTCCTGGTTAGTGTCGTAAGTCAATTCTTGAATTCTCTTTGTGATAGTCATTAGAATGCAATTATTTGCATTCTTCGATACATTAAATCTGCTCTAGGGAAAGGACTTCTTTACGAAGACAGAGGATATGAGAAAATTGTTGGATATTCAGATGCAGATTGGGTAGGATCACCCTCTGACTGACGATCCATTTCTAGATATTGTGTTCTAGTTGGGGGAAATTTGGTTTCTTGAAAAAGTAAGAAACAAAATGTGGTTGATAGATCTAGTGAAGAAGCAGAATATCGGGCTATGACAGTGGCAATATGTGAACTCATATGGATCAAGCAACTACGGAAGGAGTTGAAATTTGGAGATACTAAAGGAATGGAACTTGTGTGCGATAATCAAGCTGCACTTCACATTTCGAATCCAAGTATTTCACGAGAGGACCAAACACATAGAGATTGATTGTCATTTTGTTAGAAAAAAGATACTTTTAGAAGACATAATCACAAGGTTCGTGCGATTAAGTGATCAGTTTGTAGTAGGGGTGTCAAAGGAGTATGAAAAATCGATCGAACCTAACCGAACCGAACCGAACTGGTTTATGCTATTTTTCCAATAAAACCTTGGACTTTTATTTAAGTGTATAACCGTCCCAAACAATTGGGATGGTCTTTTTAATTTATGAAAAAATCGAATTTTTTTCAAATCGAACCGAATAACCTTACATGTATGTAAATATATTTTATATATTAACAATATGTTAAATTTAATATATAAATATATTTTATAACATTTTTCAAATATAAATATAACTTAGGTTCTAAGTCTCTGGTGACTAGACGACTTGGGTCTTTGCTCTTTAATTAACCTTTACTTAATTAAGTTTAAAATTAAGAGATACTGTAATATATACTCTATTAAACAATAAAACAAAATCTATCCAAACACTCCTATTAAATATTTAAGATCAAACAATACGGCAACAAATTTTTACATTTTTGTCTTTTTGGTAAAGAATTAAAGTGCTTCTTGAAGAACATATTTGTGAAAGAAATATATTAATAGTAGTATATTTTGAGGTGATATTTAAAAAAAAAAAAAAACTGAAAATTAAACCGAACCGTACCGATAACGAAGAGAAACCGATATGATTGGAATGGTTTTAAAAAGTATAATTTTGGTTATATATTATAAAATATCCGAAAAATTGGGATAGTATAATTTTAAAAAAATAACCGACCGAACCGTACGATTGACACCCTAGTATGCAGACATATTCACCAAGTCCCTAGCTGGTCCCAAAACAAGTTATATATGTAACAAGCTTGGTATATATAATTTGTATGCACTAGCTTGAGGGGGAATGTTAGAATCCTAGAAATATTCTATAACATATGTAAATATAGTATGTAGCTTGATTTACTTTTCGTATTGATTTTGTATTGATTTCCTTTTTAGGACATATATACATAGCTATTTAAACACCAAATAAAGGAGTTTTAGTAAGCAACCAATAAAACGATACCCTCTTATTGTACCAATATAATTTTCTTATTTTCATATTTATTTAACCAAACTCTGCTAATAGAATTACATTGATATATTAATAGACAGTGATATGTTTTAGTAATATGTATGTTCAATAAAAACAAAATATTTAAACTTTTAAGGAAACTATCATTATAATGTTCGGCAAACTAAATGTAACATACCATAAAAAAAAAATATGATAGTTAATATTAAGTTTAATCATTTCTTCTTTATTTGCATCTGGCGTTCATTCTGCTATTGCTTAGTACGGTGCTTCTCACCATTAACATTTTACATCACCTTCATCAGCTCTGGTTCTATGTATGTATCTCCTTCATCTTTTGTCTCTGTGCTTTTGGATGTGTTGTGTTTCTTCGTTTAATCGAATTTATTGTATATATGTGTGTTCGTTTTTGAACTGAATTTGGGGCTTTTTGGTTCTTCCGACTTTTGGGAATTTGTAATTTTGAAGGCCTATAGCCACTGGCTTTAGGGTTGAGCCTCCCTTGCGCCTTGCTTGGTCTTACTATAATGCAAAGTAATAGTTTTGTATTTTGGTCTTGCACCTTTTTGTTTGATTAATGGAATTTCGTGTTACTATAATGCATACTGGAAAGATTTGGAGTTAATGTTTCAATTGTGTTTGTTTGATTTCTCTAACATTAGCTAAAAGATATCCTCAAGTAACATACAAGTAGTTGTTTGCTCTGCAATTGTCCTAGAAAGACTAAAAATATTAAAAATCTATCTTTCTTTGTTCGTCTTTTCCGCTGGCTGATCTTCAGGTCAGTATTGTATCTCTCTGCTCTATTTACCTTTTTATTTCTTTTTCCGTTCAGAGTATTTGATGTATGAGTTATATGGTTTGGAACTAGGGTTAAAAACTCGTAATTTATCTATTTTCCAATTTGTGCTTATGGTTATAAATCAGAGGAGAAGAGCTTCAATTTAGTTTGTTTTGATCTTTTGAGCATCTCTCTGCATTCAATAACTCCACATCAACTGTTTTGAGCGACATTTTTTCGTTTTGGTTTCGTTGAACAGAGGAATCAAAAAAGATTGTCCTAAACCTGGTAGGTTGGCAGCAGCGTAAAACTTGTCAATTCATGATGAATCCTCATATTTGATAATATAGATATGGTTGTTGTTACGATGTTCTTAAACCATTTGACTCTGATTAAGCTCATTCCATGTATTATTTGCACAGTTGGTTGAATAGTTTGATTTACTGGAGCTGCACCATTCTAAGCAAATCATATTATTAGATTTTGGCTGTGAGCGTCCTGTTTGGATAAACTATTTGGGATTGATTCTTGGGACATAATGACATCGCAAAGTAGTACGCTCTACATAGGAATTCATTGCTCAATTGTATTGTGTTGGTAAATATCAGTTTCGGGGTGCAAACAGGCATTAATGTTGAACTTTCGGCTACAATTTGATATTTATACCTTTTTATAGTAGCATAAAGAGGGAAGAAAAAGGTCTTTCATTTCCTACAGTTTCTTAGCTAAAAGACTCTGGAATTTACAATATATTTACTCTTCTTTGCGTCATGATTCACGACCCTAAGCATTATTATATGGTATAGTTGTTTCAAATTACCCACGTTTTACTACAGCTGAATTTTCCTCGAAACACTTCTTATTTTGATAATAAATAAATAAGTATATATTGAAGTTGTGCAAGTTGCTCAAAAGAGTTTGGTTACTTTGTGTTTTACCTGATCTGAATTTCATTTGTGGTTGGTACCTGGTAGATGATCTGGAAATTTAGGAAATTTTATGGCGAATAGGGCTTATGAAAGGCACTCAGCTGACTACTTATGTCTGTGTATGCTAAAAAGGGAATTTCAAGTTTGTATCCTCCCGTTTGTGCGACTTCTATTTTGTTGAAGTTGAGTCTGTGGTTGTGGGTATCCCTATGATACATAGAGTCGTAGAGATTATGAAGAATGAAAAGAAGTGGAGGGAGGGACAGAAGGTAGGGTCTATGGTTGGGGAGTAGAGAGGCCTGACGTCTAAGTGAAATATTTACCTCAAAAATGACTGAAGCTAATACTAAAAGTTTTCGAACAATCATGCAACCTCACCTAATCTTCAAAATAAAACTTGCAATGGCTTAATAATAAGGTGGATAGTTAATACAGGATAAGCATACTTGTATTGTTGAACTTGGAACAAACAGTCAGGAACTTGACCGGCAAGACAAATAAAACGAGCTGGCAAGACCAATTCAACAAGTTGCTTGTGAACTGATATAGTCTCACATTTCTTTTTCTCCTTTAAAAAATATTATTTTTCTCCTGTAAGAAAAACTTATTATACTTCAAATAGTCCAAGTAAACTGGAGTTGTGAGACAATTGGTGCAGAACCAATGAATGTACATGCTTCATGTGCTGAGTTCATTACCCTAGCCTGTGGAAATGCCATCTGCTTTATAGAAACAGATATATGGATATTCTAATTTGTTTATATTAGTTGCTTCATATTCAATTTGATGCTGCAACTTCATAAATTGTATTCTGGCCACAAAGTAACATAAAAATTTAAAAGGAAAAATAAAAACAATTGCTTTGATGGTAAACCGGAGTAATATTTATAATAGATGTCCAAATCTAACTACTAGGTCCTATACATGCGGGGAATACAAGCCATTAGTTAGTGATTTGAGACAGATAGTTGAAATGTTGATGACTTTTATGTGGAATCAGTCAAACGCAAACCTAAGATCCAGTCCTTCCTAGCAAGCCATAATATATTGATGGGTTTAAATAAATAAGGTAACTACAATTTTACATGAAGAGACAGCTTAGAGTATTTGCATACACCTTATAGTTATTCTTATCCAACAATATATCAAAAGATATCATGATATAAAAAACAAGCCCTTCACACTTTTTTCCACAATGTCGTAGAGTTGAGATGTCAAAGTGATAATTTAGGATATCAATTCGGGGATCCAAAATAAGCAAATAATATCCTGGAAATCCTCTTTAATGATGAATTGGAAAACATTTGAGTCCATGCTGCCTTGGTACACACAAGTCCCTTCTTTTTGTTAAAAATTTTCTAATTAAGAGATATATCACTGTCACATAATGAAAAATGTAAGATAGGAACCCTATTTTGAAGAGGAGCCCTACTGTGAATGCTAGGAAGTTTGGTAGACGAAAGAATTGCTAACATATATGTAGTGCACATGACTCTCAAAACTTTTTATATATCAAGACACTTCTTTTTGATCAGGTAAAAGATTTCGTTAATAATAGCAGGGCCAACTTGACCATATACAAAAGTTATACCAAAAAAAAGAGAAACCTACGAAATATGGTTCTCTCCAATAGATACCCAATTCTTTATACAAACAGGAACTACATGGGTGCACCAAAAGAAAATAAGGGATCAGAGAGTACTCCTCAAATGAGCAAAGCTCGTCTCCACTCCTTCAAAGCTCTCCTATTTCTCTCCTTCCAAACGATCCACATAAAAGCAAGAGGAGTAACATTCCAATCCTTGTGTCTTCTTCTCCTAGCTCCACTCTTCCAGCTGAACATCAACTCCTCCACGGATCTTGGCATTACATAAGTAAGACCAAACTATCTAAAGATATCCTCCCATAACCTTGTAGCTAATTTGCAATGTAACAGAATGTGGTCCACATCCTCACCCCCCTCCTTACAAAGGAAACACCAGCTCATACATACAACCTTTTGTTTCCTAAGATTCTCTGCCATCAAAATCACCCCTCTAGTAGGTAAGTGAAGAAGCACACCTTCCTCGGCACCTTAGGAATCTAGACCGAGGCATGTGGAAAACTAACCTCTGCCCTAACCAGAAGCTTCTCATAGAAGGACTTAACTGAGAACGAATTGTTATTCCCCAACTCCCAACTCCCAACTCCCAGCTCAAAGCATCGGATCTGTCAATCAGCTGGAAGACCTTTAATGATACAAGTAAAAGTAAAGTCTCAGAGGGATATTGCGTATTCAGTTGATTGTATACAAAGATTATTATTACAATGCACGTTTGTATGCATTTCTTTGCTTCCCAGGACTATCTACATAATATGGTTCTTAGTTTTTAGGAGTTCAAGAAATTTGCTGCTACATCAAAAATATTTTTTTTTGGGATCCGATGCGGACAGTTCAGATTCAGACATGTTGCATATTATTCTGGTTTATGTTCTGTTTTCAGCATTTCTATAGATCATTCTAACCAACAGTTAATACACATTATTAGCAACATACAGTTACTTATTGCTTTTATTTTCAGATATACTAGACCATATGCACTATCCTTGTGGAAGTAGAAGCTGTCATATCATATATGTTCTTATTTTACTCCATTACTCTACTAATATGCAAATTGATTCCTCTATTTCTTCAAATAATGATGTTGCAGAAGTTCTTTTTCAATTTACTCTAAGTAGAACTTTAAATAGTTTTAACCATACCAGGTGGCCATCTGATAATCACCACCTCCTGTACCTCCTGTTAGCATATGCATAGTTGAAGCTCTTCGAAAGAGTGAGAAGTTGCAACTAACTTCAAAAGAAAGCCAGTCACACCTTTCCCCTTAAGCACATCGTCGACCAAAGAAGCAGACAGCGGGAGCTATGGTACTGCACTGCTGCTTCACCGGA
>JAJONR010009474.1:0-31854 GCA_029582245.1 Solanum etuberosum
AAGCTCACCCCCCCCCCCCCCCCCCCGGGCCATATCTAAAGCCATCTGGGGATGTATGCAGCAAAGTACTTAAACAGATGATATGAGGTCATCTGCATTTCTATTGTAATATTATTCAAGTTTTAAGAGAAACAAAAACATCTGTCAAAGTTGAGAGATTTAGAGAAGTATAATACTAGTATATATCTAAAATAATGCAATATTTTTAATGATTATTTGATAATAAGAAATTCAAATAATTAGGAACGTTTCCTCGCTCTAAACTTTCCTCAATTTATGTAGTTAAATTTCTTGTCTTATGTAGTTGCCATTTGTTTTTATGTCACCCACTGTTGTCTAAATCTTTTATGAAGGAGCTTCTTATATGATGTTAACCTACTCAATTGAATAAGAGTTCCTCTTCTTCTCTTCTCCTTTTACTACTTTATGAGAAACACTTGATGTGTGCTATCAAGCAGTGTGCAATTCCCTCAGTTCCAATTTGTAGGTGCCAGTTGACACATAGCTAAATATGCAAAATATGACAAAGTTAACTTCCTATTAAATCTGCAACAGAACCTGCAGCTCCTGGAAAAGCATCTCATTAAAGGAAAAATGGAATATAAATATCAGGCTTTTTAAAAAAAATTCAAGGTTTCAGTCCTTCTTAACAGGGAAGAAAAAGCCAAATAAATTGGGATTCAGGGAGTAATATATAGAAGGGGATGAAAATAGGAAAATGTATCTCCCACCCAAGGATCCACCAAAATCCAAATAGATGAGTTTCCACCTGTTGAGCCATTTGAAATAAATGAATTAATACTTGGATACAGATTCCCATATACAACTTGGATAACTTTTCTCCAGATAAGTATGCATAACTTGGATAAGGTTAGCATTTTCCCCGTATTTATGATATTGAGGATTCATACACTCAGCCCAACCCAAACTAGCTTGGTATTGCGGCGTAATTCTACTCACTTTGAGTAAGGCTACGAATTGCCTTTAGGCCATATGATAAAGCAAATAATACTGTGTAAACCTTTAGAATAATTTTTTGGTTTAACTTTCCTAGGAAGGAAATGCATTTCGAACCCACATATATCCACATTCCTCCTTATACCTGCTAAATATTTCCCAGTATCATTGGTTTTCTCTTATTGGTTCCTTGTCAAACAAAATCACATGATAACCTCTTGTTCCTGAAAGCATTTCTCTTTGAATCCAATCAAAGGTATCATAGAGAGATGCTGAGGAGAGAAGCACATTTGTAGTAACTCCATCCTTCTAGAAACTTTTGTCGAGAGGAACGGACAAATAAATGGCAGAGCAAAACAAAAAAGATCTGAGATTGTTTACTTGATTGTAAGTATATGGAGAAATAGGAGCTATATGTTGAGTTAGGACCTGCTGGGTCCCTAAACTATGTTGATTAACAAGAAGTGCGGTGCAGAAATTGAAATGAACAATTGATAGTCTACTGGCGTTGGATGTTCTTGTGCCAATTTGAAGTTGAATTGATAATTTCACTTGAGCAGTATTGGTTTGGGTGTGTGTCCTGGGGGGAGGAGCTACTTATACAAGCTCTTTAAGATTTTGAAGCATGCGTTCTTTATTTTTGAGCATTCTCTTGGCATTTTGTTTCCTCTCTTTCTGTAATTTTATTCTCCTTTTCCCTTCTCACATATTTGCACACATGAAGTCATAGCATCACTGTACTAGTTGCTAACACTTCCCTTGATTTTTAACAGTTTGTGTTGGATACAAGTTGGCTAGTGGTTGCTGGTGAAGAAAGCAATGACATGGAGGTTCAGAAACAACGGGAGATGAGAGTTCTTGAAGCAATTTATCCACGTGAATCTTCCATTCCTCCAAAGTATGATTCTTCATTCTTGTAGGATTATTTTTTCTTTCTAGCCTGTTCTGGTAATGCATTGTTGTGCCGAGAGTCTAAACAGCCTCTCTACCTCACAAAGGTAGGGTAAGGTCTGCGTACATCCTACCCTCCCCATACCCCACTTGTGGGATTACGCTGGATATGTTGTTGTTGGTTTGTTTCTTCTAAAAGCATTTTTTTAAAATTTCTTTTCCATTGATCTTATTTTAGTTCTAGATGTTACTTCTTTTAAATTGTTCTTTTTTCCCCACGCAGTCCTCCTATGGGTCCTGGAGGTGAAACCCTTCATAATGATCAGCACACACCGGTTGTACCCTTAACACCTGTTGAAGAGGAGGAGGTAGCAGATCCTTCATTTGGCACTGCTATACCTACTAATGCTGCCAGCTCAACGGCCCAGGTAATGCAGTCTGGAGTTCCCTTGTGCAATAGAAGTGCCGGAAATAGCCTTCCAGTCCATGGAATCTCATCACCGGGAGGTGTTCCTGGCTTGGGGCTTGATGCTGTAGCAGAAGCTCAGGCAGCTTTAACTGCAATCATGGCAGACAGTGGCCAGGGAAATCTGATTGATCGCGAGCTGCTTATAAAAATTTTGAGTGACCCGAAAATTGTTGGGCAACTGGTTACACACCAAGGAGTAGGCACCAGCTCCCATAGCGTGCCTATGAATACCCAAAGCATGTCTGCTGCTAGTCACATGCCCAACACACGGCCGCAGGCATCAAGTATTGCTGCTCCATCTCAACCTGTAGTTAGTCGAGCCAATCCATCTTTCTATCACTCAGGTAGGACAGATCCTCCTCCAGTTCAAGTCAGTAGAACAGAGCTAGTTATCCCCTCGGTAGCAGGTGCTACAAATGGCCCCTTCCACTCTGCTCCAAGTAGGATAGGACCCGTTCCCAGTTTGAGGCCTCGTATACCCGAGGCCATGTCAGCTCCTTTACCAGCTCCAGTAGCAACTATGTCAACACCTACTTCCTCTATGCCAGCACCTATAGCTAGGGACATCAACTATTACAAGTCTCTCATTCAGCAACACGGAGGAGAAAGGCAAGAGACATTACCGCCACAATATACCAACAACAACCGAAACATCCAACAGTTAGGTTCAGTTCAAGAATCACAAAATAGCTACAATTCAAGAGATTCAAAACCTAAGATAATGAAGCCTTGCATCTATTATAATAGTTCAAGAGGATGCCGGCATGGCGCCAACTGTGCGTATTTGCATGATGCATCCCCCCAACAGAGGGGGGTGGGTAGCCTGCCAGAGGTCCAAAGTTCAAAGAGAATGAAAATGGATAGGGAGATTACTGGTACATAATAATGCAGCTTGGCTGTTTCATGTACATTAAATTTTTTTCTCAAGGGAGGAATTGCTTGTTTGCAGCTCGGCCATTTTTGCCCCCTTTTTTTCCTCCATTTCCCTACAATGAGTCAACTTCATTAAATATTTTACTTTATGGTTCTAAATTTCAATTACAATACAGAAGTGATAACTTTCTTCTCTGTTACTTTTTCTTCTTTTATTATGATGCTTGCATGATGCCCAATACCTTTAATGAAGCTATTTTGCCTAGTTATATGCTTTAGTGTTGATAGTAGTTGTACCTATAAAGAAGTGTATATAAACTTGACCTGGGTTTGGATTCGAGTCCCTCTGTGTGTGAAGTCGCTTTTGTTAGAGAACGTTTTATCCGTAAGTGTGGGACTTTCCAGAGTCGGGTTCAAATGGGGGTACTGAACATTGGGTGAGAAACTGAAAGAAAAAAAAACTTGATATGCCTTACTTGAGATGAGGGTCTTTTGGAAACAACCTCAAGGTAGAAGTAAGGTTCGTGTACACAACACCTTCCTTAGATTGCACTTGTGGTTTTAGACTGAGTTTGTTGTTATTGTATACACTGATGGTTTTGTGAGTTTAACAATGATATAGTAGGTCGATAGCGTAAACATTTTTTTACACTTGCTAACATATCGAACACTATTAGATACAAAGGTGGTTCTCACCACGAATCAATAGGAAATTTATGCAAAAGAACATGATTTTCTCGCTCATTTCTCACCAAATCAGCTCACTAGGAAAAACAATGATGGAAAATAGATTATCATTAAAGAAGTGGAAAATTTTGTAATTTTTCTATATGAAAACATTACTAATTCTTTTTTTTTCACCGATTCAATTAAAATATTTATAGAAATGATAGTGACTTTTTTTACTAGATAATAATATGTTGTTTGTAAGACACAAAGAACCTCAATTTGGTACTTTATAGGGCTCAATACGTGTTAGAAAACCGTAGTTAAAACCAAAATAATGAAAGTAGATTATAATTTTATTTGTTTTTTTAGTAAACAAATAATTAATGGTGACAGTTAAGAGACAATCAAAGTAAATTAAGATGCAATTTTCCTAATGATGGAAGTCATATATTGGAAATGTTGAGACTCCACAAGCTAGTTATATGAATGTGAGAAATGTTGAGACTCCACAAGCTAGTTGTATGAATGTGTGTGGACACACAACAACAATATAACTGGTGAATTTCAATCAGAAGAAGATGATAGAATATACGTAAATTTTATCCTAATTTTTATGAAATAGAGAGATTGTTTTCAATTAATCATTGGCTCAAAAAAAAAAAAAAAAAGCATGAACTTTTTTAATAGTAATAATAATTATTATAATAATATAACAAGATATAAAAAATTAAAAATAATATTCAAGTAGAGAAATTGTTGAACAACAATTTGAGCAACCTTATGATCTTACTTTTGATTCAAATTTTATCACGGATTGTAACAAGTATAGATTAGATTGTTTTTTTTCATTATGGAGCAATATCATCAAATTATGGAATGAGACTTCAATCATTTTCATATCAAGAAAACAACAGTTTCATCAACATCAAGATTCTTATGACAACATTAATGAAATTATATTTCACAACAATATTCTTAATATTGATAATCTTAACAATCGATAAAAATTGATTAATTCATATCGATTGTTAATGACAAGATAGGTCTGTATATATTAAGACACGTACTAGTGATGGCTAGTTCATTAACTTAATTCCAATGGTCTTTTTAGATATAGAGTATTAGTGTTGCTATTTCCTAGTTGAAGTTGGTTTGAACATTTCATTCTTTAATTTTTACTACTAATTAACTTGCCTCCTTCTTAAAAAAACACATAACTCTTAATTTTTTTTCTTAGTTAATATTAGACTTTTGAAAGAATATATTGACTTCATTTTGTACAATTGGTCTTTTATTCACATCGAAATAAAATTTTAATTTTTAATTTTTGATGCTTATAATAGAAAATAATCCCAATATAATTGAAAGAAATTTCTAAGTTTTATATAGTTGGTCTAAAATAATCTAAACTATTTATTTTAGATTAAACCCGTCTGATTAAATTTCTCAAAATATCTCAAAATATTACTTTATATATACTAACATTCTCTCTTTTCAACAATTAACATAAAACTTTATTTCTCACCTCTAATAACTTTTCTTTGATTTAAGTTCCACATATGACATATATAACATATTACTTTATGAAATAACTTTAAGAAACTTTTTTTCTCAACATTAGTTAATTAATTTATTTTAAAAATAATAAAGTGAATCAAAATAAAATACCTTTTTAGACGAACCCATCATTTTGGACAACTAGATAGAATTTATATTTGTTTTATCCAATCTAGCTAGCTAATAAAGCCTAATTGCTAGATACTATTTATCAATAAATTAAACTAATTGAAAAAAATTACTACTAATATAATTTGGTGACTACTTCAGTATCTTATTGGAGGATTTTTAAAACTATTTTTTTTTAAATTGTATTTCGAATAATCATAATATCACTTCATATTAATCAATTAATTAACTTAAGATAATGAGACCTCTTAATTAGTACTAGACTGAGCAGCATGTGCATTACAAACACCACACTAATATAATTAGCCTAGATTCAAAGTACTTACTATTTAGTTAATCATATTCCCTTTTATTTAATTAAGTGCCTAGTATTTAACTACTAATTAAAATGGCTTATCATTTGTTTAAAATAAAATTTGTTTAGTGTTTAATAAGGAACTAGTCCAATTAGAACAGCACCATAAATCATTAATTAGGTGACTTATACAATAATTAAACCACGCATGCATGCATGATTTTTTCATTGTTGATATTTTTATCAGAAAATTCTGCATTTATTTCGTGGCAGAGCTAGAATTGTTATCATGGGATTCAGAATATAAGGAAGTAAACATACGAAATAGTTGAAGGGGGTAAACATCTACTATCAGGGGCGGAGCCAACTTATTGTGGTCGGGAGTTCATCTAAACCTCCTTCGGCGAAAAATTATATTATTTATACATGATTAAAATTATTTTTTTATGTATATATAATATATGTCGAACCCCCCTTTCAGTTAGTTCATGTGTTTACTTTTTCATATTTTTAACCCTAGAAAATCTTGGCTCCACCACTGTCTATTATATATGTTGATCATTTTTTTTCTTTTTTGATATTTTCTTTGAACTATTAGCTTCAATTTTCGGAAATTTGTAAATTTGAAAAATTACTGTTATAGACATTAATATAATACTAACTAAAAATAGAGCTTGTGCTAACCGCTAAAATAGGTTATTTTGTACGTGTAAATAGAGCTTGGGTTAAGATTTTAAGTCAGTAGATACGTACAGTTATTATGATTTGTGACAATATATAGGTACAATAATTTAGTTGAAATAGATTAATTTTTTTTCTCAAAATTTCTTAGTTATGTATATTATGTTCGAGTGGAACACAAGGTTTTGGATCGATGTTGTACATTTTTATTTCTTTCTAGAGATGGATTATTGGTGATAGATTAGTGGAAATGGTAGTGAATTAATTAGAAGTATATTTGCGAGGACGCAATTTTATTTACTTAATTATATTTAACACTCATTTTTTATAGCTCTTTTCGTCTTATTTTATTTTATTTTATTCGATATGAAGTTTTTTTTTAAAAGGAGACTTTTGAGTCGCATGATCTTGAATTAAAGAAACGTGTAATGTATAATATTGTATACCATTGGATCTTGTGATCTTAAACATATCACGTACGATAATGTCAAAAGCTAGTATAAATTATAGTTATTAAATATGCAAAGTGATATTTTTTTAAAACAAACTAAAAAAAATGTAAGACATATTGAAATATGAAAATTATATAATGATAATTGTTTGATAGTGACTGTTGGAAATAATTATTGGATAGAGTCCACCCATAACGGGTGCTAATTAGCCTGTTTATCCTACTTCTTAACCTTAACGGTTAGGAATAAATACACCATTATGGGTGTAGGAAAAAAAAAGAGTTTTTCCACATTTGATAATGGCTAGTGTAAGTGAAACGCTCTACATTTTCAAAGAATATCTAGGTTGTGGATAAAAAAAAATCATCTGCTTGTCAATAATACTAATCATGATTAATGCGAATTCACTTCCAGTATCGCTACAGAGAACTCCGTAAATCTCCTATTTCATATTCAAAATACTACACTAACAAAAGAGGATATCCCAAATCTTGAGACAAAAACAATACGCTCATAATTTTGAACCACCAACTAGCAGCTGCATTCTATTAAAATTAGATCCCCCTAAAAGAATCTTTTTCTACAAATTAAATAAAATCTTCACATATCCAACAATTTTAATGATTAAAATCAGTGATGTTCAATGAACATCTATCAAGTTTTTGGGTCAGTCCAATTAACCATAAATCATTGATTAATTAGGTATATGATTATTAGAACAATGCATACATGCTTGATTTTCATAATCAATGCAATTTTTATTAATTTGTATTAAAATCAATAAACCATGTGAGAACCTGTTTAATTAATGAGCAACTTTCACATTTAGCAAACATAAAAATCATATTTGTATGCTATAGCTATAGTTTGCAAAATTGTGCTCCATAGCAAACTTTATGTTTGCTATCGAGCATCAGATTGTATAAATCGTTGGGGGCATCAGATTTGTATAAAATTGTTGGCAGCCTCTCGTTTGTATAAATCGCTGGCAGCCTCTCAATTCAATTTTATGTGTTTGTATATCTGCATAAAATTTGAATTTATTTACAATTGAATCGAAATAAAACGTTTGTATATCAAATCTCTCTCTCGCTTTATACAACACAAATTATACATTGTAATTTATATAATCTGTGTTTGTATAAAGTGAGAAAGAGAGAAAGACAAAAGAGAACTGGGCAGGGGAAGATCTGTATTTGTATAATTTTAAGTGTATAGGACGAAAATATATGTATTTGTATTTGTATATACACTTTTCTCTCACTTTATACAAATACAAACACATTTTTTACATTTGTGTTTGTATAAAGTGAGAGAGGCGAGGGAGAGACTGGCGAGCGAGAATTTCAGGGAGAGAGGCGAATGGCAACAGTTTGCGACGGGCAGGGGCGTAGCTACCCTATAGTGAGGGTGTTCAATTGGACACCCTTCGTCGGAAAATAATACCGTATTTATAAGTAAAATGATACACGAAGTGATTAAATAACAAATTTTGGACACCCTCGACAGAACAAAGTGTTGTAGTCCAATGGTTTTAGAAGCCTTGAAAGAGCCCTAAATACTCATGTGTTCGAATCTCACTAGCAACATTTTTTTTCCTTTTTCCTTTTTTGTTATAGCATTTAATGTTATAGCTTATGTTGGTCTTTTAAGGAATAATAAATCATAAAAACACATTTCATAATGTAAAATTGTCAATTATCCAAAGTTCTACCATAGATTAATGCTTTCTCCGTTCCTTTTTAGTTGTCATAGTTTCCTTTTTGAGAGTCAAACGATATGAACTTTAACTAACATTTTAAGATATAATTTTTCATCATATTGATATGAAAAAAATTGCATTTTGTAGTACTTTTCATATAGTTTTTTAATATCTAATTTTTATTTTAAAATATGAAATTAATGTAATATGAAATATGAAAAAATAATAATTTTTAAGCCAAAAATAAAAAGTCAAACTTAATACCTTTTAAGTCAAAAAATAAAAAGTAGGGGGAGACCACTTTTGATTTTTAACTTATTTTAAACCTTGTCAAACACTTCCTAACTTATTTTAAGTCATTTTTTTTTACTTATTTTAAGTTATTTTTATATTTGTCAAATACTCCCGAAGTCAAAAACTGACTTAAAAGTAAATTTGACCAACTTTTAAGTCAACCCAAACACCCTATTAGTCAAAATGACTTTTGAAAAATGTAACTTGACAACTAAAAAGAAACGGAGACTTGTATGTATTATAACAAAAATAACTGACTTGATGATATAAAATATTCTTACATTAACGATGTATATAATTTAATTTATTTTGCACTTTGCACTATATATATCTGCCCCTTCCTACCCTTGAAACCCATAATTTCTCATCCAACACTTCCAAAAAAAAAAAAAAAAACTTTCCTAACAAAAATGTCATCCTGCAGCAAAATCCGCCATATTGTTAAGCTCCGCCAAATGCTGCAACTTTGGAGGAAGAAGGCTGCTACGACGTCGTCCCGTAGGCACGTCCCAAGCGACGTGCCTACCGGTCACGTAGCGGTCACAGTAGGTCCCAATTGCAAGAGATTTATCGTCCGTGCCACTTATTTAAACCATCCAATGTTCAAAAAATTGTTGTCACAAACAGAGGAAGAGTACGGTTTTACTAACTCTGGTCCATTAGCCATTCCTTGTGACGAATATTTATTCGAAGAGTTGCTTCGTTACTTGGCTCGATTCGACTATGCTAACAACAACAATAATATGATGAAATATTTCGAAGATTTTCAAAGATATTGTCACATAGATATTCGACGTGATCTTGATTTTTGGGGCGATTCTAGACTACTTTTGAATAATAAGTCTATATGGTAAGTTTAAGATTTTAAGTCGATGAATACAGACATGACATTGGTGGAAATGTGATTGGAGATGGCAAGAAGGTGGATGAGTTGATTAGCTCACACAGAGTCGTCCCATATTTTGAATTAAGAGTGAAATTCAAGAACAAAGAAACAAGTACTACAAAACATATAGAGAATTTGCAATGTTGCTCATTTATTTTGTACTACTTAGTATTTTTTTAATGATATATTATATGGAAAAAATTGTAGAGAAATTAATTAGAAGTATTCACAATTTTTTTTAATGATATATTATATGGATTTTGAATGAAATATGAAATATGATATGATAATTTGTTTATTTTTTTGGTATAGTGAATGAATAATTGAGTAGTAACGTGCTCAATGTTATTTAAGTCATACTCATTATTGTGTCACTGGTACTTAAGTCTGAGAAAAATAGAATATTTATACAAACATTATGACCTTCGTTTGCATGTGAAAAATTGTGAAAAGAATGTTATTTTTAGACTATAAAACCTTTTTCATATTTGTGTCCTTCGTTTGTCATTTCTTGTAGATTTGCTCCCCATCTCCATATATGTATAATAGTTGTTTTGGTATTTTTTTACCGGACTACAAATATTTACCATCTTTAATAATAGTCCTAAAAGGATGATCATTTTATAATAAGCTTGATAGTAAGTAGGTAGTTTCAATAAGTTTTTTATTTCGATCTTATTGAATATGTAATATAACTGAAATTATAAGAATAACACTACAAAAAGATTGTCAAATATTATTTATAATACTATCGAGCAACTCACGCAACGACTTGACATTCATAACATCAATCTTTAATCTATGAAATATAACTTGAATTTGAATAAAACTTTATTGTATATGTGATCAATCATATATAAAATTAATTCAAACTTGTTAGCTAATGGAGTTGGGTGAAGCAAAAAGGAAATTAGGAACATGGGGAGATGGGGAGGGGTAGGTGATGATTGGAATTTAATTATATATGAAATTAGCTTCATAAAATTAACTCATAGTACTAATATTTTTGGGAAAAAGAAGAATAATGAAGCTGGCACACAACTCACATTTTTGGAACTTTTGACTTTAATTAAATTAATCCTTAGATTTAATAGTAGTACTTAATGTACTAATTTAAGGATATAATGTACTACTAGCTGGCATTGACCACTTGAAAATTTGATGTTTATGAACTTTTTAAAAGGTTTCTTTCTAGTAAAAAAAAAACTATCCAATTCAAGTTTGGTTAGTTTATAATAATATACTCAGCGTAAATCATAAGTTGGCTTTAGAAAGTTACTTTTATCTTGAAAAGGTAGAGATATTATTACTGATAGATTCTCGATTCAAATAAAACATATCAAAATAATATGAAAAAATCGATCTTGTAATACAATTAATTTAAGTTTTTTTTTAAATTAAAACTATTATATAAAAAGTACTATAAGTCATATAATAATTAAAGAATTATATATGTTAAGAAAGCAGTAGTAAAGCATCCAAAGGATATAGCTTAGAGTAAAGTGAGTTGAGTATATAAGGCCTCAAGTTCAAATCCTGTCGTTAGAGACATAAACATTAGGTGAATTCTTCTTAGTTGTCCTCGCCTTGGTGTATGCGGTTATCTAATAGTTAGTAAAAGATGACAAGTAGCCCGTGAAATTAATCAAGATATGCACAAATTGATTTGAACAATAACAATGTCACGTAAAAAGAAATTGAGGAGTAATATATCTGATTTAGCTCTAAAAGATTGAATAGATTTTACCCGCATAAATTGTTAAAGAAATTCTACAAATGTATTCTCAAATCTCAATATTATTTGACACAAATCGAGTAAAGGGCTATGCTAGTTAAGGCCCAATTTTTGGTTGTCTAATGAACAACTTTCACATATAGCAAACATAAAATTCATATTTGTATGCTATAACTATAATTTGTATAATTGCGCTCCATAGCAAACTATATGTTTGCTATGGCTATTAATATGTATATTTCGCTATACATATACAAAAGGAAGCAATTGTATAATCTGTTTCGGTATACATATACAAAAGAATCAATTGTATAATCTTTGTTTATATAAAGCGAGAAAGAGAGAAAGACAAAAGAAAACTGGGCAGGAGAAGATCTGTATTTGTATAATCATAAGTGTATAGGACGAAAATATATGTATTTGTATTTGTATTTACAATTTTCTCTCGCTTTATACAAACACAAACGCAATTTATAGATTTGTGTTTGTATAAAGTGAGAGAGGCGAGGAGAGACTGCCCCAGTGAGAAACGAGAGTGGCGAGTGAGAAATTCAGGGAGAGAGGCGAAATGGCAACAATTTGCTACGGATTATAATTAAATTAAACTGTGGTTATAACATTTAATTTGAATTAATAGTTTGCTATTTTATACCATTTTTCCTTGTCCAATAGGAGTGCCAAATAAGACACGATTTGGGCTTCTAAGCCACTTTTGGAGGAATGGAATAAATAGCCACTTTTGACATTTATTATCAAATAAAAATAAAAATAAATACTAGCATTATTTTAAAAAGATACTAACATTTAGTGATTTTTTTGACATGAAAGTTTTTTGGGGTAAAAAATATAACAAATTGTGCTGGAATTCAAAGGTTTGACAAATAAAACCCAACAATTCATGGGGATTAAATATTTGTTGGAGTTCAAAAATTGAGAAATATTCAATTTTTTATAAATTCATAATCAAGAAATAATACACGAGTTCAAACATTTGTTAGAGTTTCAAAATTAAGAACTGTTTCATGGGATTCAAACATTTGTTGGAGTTCCAAAATTAAAAATCAATAACTTGGTTCAAAATTTTATAAGCTTAAACTAAGGAATAATTGATGGAGTTAAAGAATTTACTAGAGTTACAAGATTAAAGAACGATTCTTGAATCGGAATTCAAGAATTTCATTGAGTTTCAAAATTAGGTAACAATTCACGAGATTCAATAATTTGTTGAAATTAAGGGTGGAATAAATATTCTTTTTATTTATCTGATTTTGACTGGATACCATATGAAGTTCAAATTATTCTTTTTTGAATTTTAAAAGTCAAAATTAAAGAACAAAAAAAAAATGCAAAAATATAATAAAGTATCTTTCTTAGATTTTGTATTGTCCTTTTTTTTTTTTTTTTTTTTGTGATGTTTATATAATCAAAGGGTATTATCATCCTTTCACATTCATTCTGTGCCCTAACCTCTTTACTCTTAAAATCGGAGCCCGCCATTGTTAGTTCTTATAGCATACTCCCTCTTAAACCGTTTCTCTCACAGTAGCAATTCTTCGTTAAACGCTGGCTAGCTAGGGTTTTTCAATTGACAGGTGCTCGAAAGCTCAATTACAATGGGAGTTCCAGCATTTTACCGATGGTTAGCTGAGAAGTATTCAATGGTTATAGTTGATGTAATTGAAGAAGAAGCACCTGTTATTGAAGGAATTAAATTTCCACTTGATACGAGTAAACCTAATCCAAACAATATAGAATATGATAATTTGTATTTGGATATGAATGGTATTGTTCATCCATGTTTTCACCCCGAAGATCGAGTAAGCATTTAAATCCTATCCCTTTCAGTTTTAGTTAACTTAATTTTAGTACTGTATGATTATTGCTTGCTGAGTTTTTTTAATGTTTTAAGTAAATTTTTATTCAAATTTGACTGTGTCTGTGTTTTATTTTGAATTGGTGAGTTGTTCGTATGTGAATTGAGTATGAATTTGTGTATGCTGAAGTTTACTAATCCAAACAACATTGTATATGATAACTTGTGTTTGGATATGAATGGTATTATTGGATTGAGTACGCATTTCAATACGCTTTCTTTGAATTTTAGTTAATTTTAGTCCTGTATGATTATTGGTTGCTGAGTTGTGTGTGTGTGTTTAAGTGAATTTTCGTTTGAATTTGACTGTGTGTCTGTGTTTTATTTTTGAATTGGTGGTGGTTTTTGTATGAATTGAGTATTAATTTGTGTTTGTTGGGATGTAGTAATCCAAACAACATTGAATATGATAACTTGTATTTGGATATGAATGGTATTATTTGATTGCGTGCGCATTCCAGTCCTCTACCTTTCAGTTTTAGTTAATTCTAGTCCTCTATGATTGGTTGCTGAGTTGTTTTAGTGTTTTAAATGAGTTTTCGTTTGAATTTGACTGCGTGTCTGTGTTGTATTTTTGAATTGGTGGTGGTTCATGTATAAATTGAGCATGAATTTGTGTATGCTGAAATGTACTTTTCAAGCGTTCCATTTATGTAACACACATTCCATTTCATTTCTATAAAACTTTCACAAGTTACAACCTACAAGAATTCAAGTTAGTTAAACTATTGATTTTATGCTTTGATAGATTTTACTAGATTTTCAACCCGTAATTTAGTATTTTTCTTTCAAATGTCAATGATTTGGCTCACAGTCAAATTAACATCTTAGATTACTTATTTAGTCTAATGTTTTGTTTTTTAAAAATTTTCTTGGGAAAAATGTTTTCTAATGATTATTGTGACGTCTCTTTAATATAATCCCCTTTTTGCAGATTATATCCTAGTAAACAATTATTGTACTCTTTTTATTGTCGTTTCTTTGATGTTAATATGCTGCAAGTCATGAATTTGTCTTTGCACGATAGAAATTTTAGCTACACTCGTAAACTTAGGCTGTATTTGAGGAAAAACTTTTGGTCAAGATAGTACCCCATACATGTCCGAAAGCATCTTGGAGAGGTTGGAATAGAATAGCTCATCAAGCTAGTCAATACTACTCTAAGAAGTGGTACGATTCTCGACGAATGGAGAAGGAGAAACTAATTCCAATTTATAGTAACAAAGGAGATATCCAAAGTTATGCAAACTAGCGCGTCATTGAACTCATGAGGCATACAATGAAACTCTGAGAAAGAGTGATAGAGTGTAGCTTTACGAATACAACAAGAGTGACATAACTAATTTGGATTTATGTTTGATAGTTCTACAAAGGAGGAGATATTCTTACTAAGAAGATTGGTAGTAATTTATTGCATAAGGAAGAAAGATCTATATATGGTAAGTAATTGAAAGCATATGATAAGAGTACTCACACAAGATCCTTTGATGAGTGATGGGGAATGAGGAATTAATATCAAATAAATAAATGCCAAAAGGATATGTGTAAAGGAGCTGTCACTAGCGTGGGAAAGGTAGTAGGAGATACAAATGAGTTCCCCATAACAATGGATCTATACTAGGGATCAACATTGAGGTCTTACTTGTTTACCTTAGCTATGGATGAGCTAACCAAACACAATACCTGATTCCCATGTTGTATATTATTTTTTGACTGTATTGTGTTAATTGGCGAAACAAATGAAGATGTCAACTATGCACTTGAACTATGGAGAAACACTTTAGAGAGAAGGAGTTCTAGATAAGTAGAAGTATGCCTAAATACATTTATGCAAGTTCAGTTAGCATGTAAAGAGTGAAGTTGAGGTGAGACAAGACGAAATTGTTGTGCCAAAGTGCTAACAATTTAGATATCTAGGTCATTGTTTCAAAAGAATAAGATAATAGATGAAAAAGTTATTTATAGAATTATATTGGACGACCCTTCGGGGGTGACTCAGTGGTTTGGGCTTGGGACTTCCATGTAGGAGGTCTCAAGTTTGAAAGCTCTTGCTAGCGATAACAAGGGGTTTGCCTTCTTGGTCGAGTTCGTCGCACCAGGCTTGCCTAGTGCAAGTTACCTCTCCGGTGTGGTTTGCGAGCTATTGCATAAGAGCGGGGGTTTTACCCTGTGCACACTCAAAGGGTAGCAACTGCGGGTTTCCCTTGTCATAATTTTTTTTTTTATATCGGACGATTGAAGATTTGTAGTGGAGAAGTGCTATTTGGTATTACGTCATAGAAGAATGCCTACCAAAGTGAAATGTACATTCTACAAAACAATAATAAGTTTGACAATATTATATGACAATGAATGTTGGGCCGCTAAAGTCCAACATATCCACCAAATGAGTATTGCAGAATTGTGGATGCCAGAATGGATGTGGAGTCATACAAGATTAGATAATGATTAAATACGACCACATTTGCTGGAAGGAGCATTTAGCATGCATCAAGGATAAAATGATAGAAAGTCACTTAAGATGACTTGGGCATCTCCTGGTTTGACCTACAAATGCATCGCCTGCAGGTGTTAGAACTATTGTGAGTGAAGGTGTTAAAAAGGTTCAAGGTAGACCTAAAATCACATTAAAGGAAGTTATCTTGAAAAATCTACTATTTTTGGGATCAACACAAATTTACTCAAAAATAGAACTCGATAGAAGAAAAAGATACATACGGGTGATATTTACTTATTGGGAATAAGATTTAGTCTTGTCAGAGAACTTCTAATATTGTTACTGTTATATATACATATTTAACTTATTTTTCACTTTTATTTTATTTAGTATGATGATGACATGAGTAGAGCTTAAATGGAGAAGTAAAGATTTATTATTTAACAGAACCAAACTTGTTTAGGACTAAGGCGGAGGTGTTGTTGTTGCAAGTCATGAATCTCTGGCAATATCGAGAGTGTGGGGCCTAGTGGTCAAAGAAGTGATAGAACTATGAGGTCTCAAATTCAATATCCAAGAGAGACAAAAAATAATAGATAATTTCTTCCTATTTTTCCAAGCCTTGGTGGACATAGTACCCTGTTGAATTAATCAAGGTTCGTGCAAGTTGGATCGGATACCACAGTTATAAAAAAAGTCATGAATCTCTGGCTTCTCTGTTCTATATTATTGCTGAATCCTGCTGGGCATTCAGGACTTCTGTGTCCTGGCAATTCATAGTTAAGTAGTTTCACTGCTGGTGCTTTTGTAATGTTTAGGAAGAAGTCACAGGTGATGCATGCCTTTTTATATGCTTGTGGCTACTTCGATGCGTGATTCATTAAATCACTGTTGACAACTCTCTAAAACATGAGCAATTTTATGGTCAAGTTGTAAGAAAAATCAGGCAGTGTTGAGATTTATTATTAAACGACATAAAAATAGTTTTTGAAATTAAATGACATTAAAATCTGGTTCTGCTGAGTGCTGATTCTATACTTTGTCATTATGAAATCTGATAACTCTTTTGGTGAATCTCTCTGGGTTTGTTAAAAATTCTGTGTAAGAGCCCCTTATTGTTGGGTCAGATACTTAGAGTTAAACAAGATGTTAATCTTGGTGAGGTGAAGTTTGATTATACATAAATGAATCGATTTGGTGTTGCAAGAAGTGTGCTTATGTATTGATCAATATTTCCGGAACGTGATCTTTAGGAAGAAAGTGCATAGAATTGAGATATTCAGTGCATCCTTCCATTTCTGTATCCTATATGTTAAATGTCAATGCGGCTAAAACTTGATATTTTTGGAGTAAGACCCATAGAAAAAGAAAAAAAAAGTTGATCTAGCTAGAGGATGTCACAAACACAACCTTGTGGACCTCTTGCCTTTAAAGGATAGTAGAATTTTGGATAAATAATATTTAAAAAAAGAAGATAAATGACATAGAAAATGAGTTATGAATCATTTTAGTTTTGTAATGCATTAATGTTGCATGTGTTAGTTTTCTTTTGGTGGAAGTTTGTCCTCCTTTTACTTATTTTTAGTTGTATAAAATAAACTATCTGCTTATTTGGTTATGATTACTGTATTCCACTTCATTTCGTCACCCATAGTTAGGTTCCTTTAGTGCCTGGCTATTATTTGCTTTTTGGCTTCCCCTGGATGCATTATTTGAGCTGCAGGAATCTTTCCTGAAACCCTCTCTCTTTTCTGCTATAGTAAGAATGGGAAAGTTAGGACAAATAGTTAGAACATTATGCTCTTTTGTTGATGACCTATGTTTCTGTTGAATACATGTTTGAAAAGGATTATACTTTCATGGTATATATTTGTTAGATATCTCGGTTATTTATACTATCTTCTCTATTCTCTATAACATTACTTCCGATGCTTTCTAATGCAGCCTTCTCCAACCACATTCGATGAGGTTTTCCATTGCATGTTTGACTACATAGACAGGCTTTTCTCAATGGTGCGTCCTCGAAAGCTGCTATATATGGCTATTGGTGGGTGACAAGGTCAAATTGTCTTTCAATTATTGTATATATTCTATATTTCAAAGAAAATGAGAGTATGGTCAGATGTATCTGGGAAAGGGGTGATTTGTTATTGCTTTGGAACTCAAAAGAAAACTTTGTATTCATCTTGTCAAATGAATGGGAAAAGTTGGAGTCATATCGAGGGGACTAAAACTGCATTTTACTTCCCTTCCGATACGTAATTATCAACTTCTAAAATCCTTAGAAATTCAAATTATACTTAATGTCTCCTTTACCCTCCTGTATTTTATTTTTAAATATGGGCCCCAGATTTTCTTTTCTAATCTCTTGATTCCCCATTGAACAATTTCCTGTACAAAACAAATTATATGTATAATAAGTCTGATAGGTTTCTGAGCTAATTACTGACTGTGGATGTATTTGCTAGATGGTGTTGCACCAAGGGCAAAAATGAACCAGCAAAGATCTAGACGTTTTAGAGCAGCAAAAGATGCAGCAGATGCGGTACATGCCCTTTATATTCTTTAATGGTGAGTAAGAATTTTTGCTCAAGTTCTATCTCATGGAATCCATTTTTTAGGCAGCCGAGGAGGAAAAGTTGCGTGAGGAATTTGAGAGGGAGGGTAGGAAGCTTCCTGCTAAACAGGCTTCCCAAATTTTTGATTCAAATGTAATCACTCCGGGAACCCAATTCATGGCTACTTTGTCGATCGCTCTTCAATACTATATTCATCTTAGACTAAACCATGATCCCGGATGGAAAAAAATTAAGGTACTGTTGCTGTAAAGTTCTTGCTCTTTCAATTTAAGATTATTTGGTTCTGTTGGGTAGTTTGGTTCAGTCGCTTTCTTTTCTATACCTCTTTATGATACTAAAGAATTTATGTGCTTATTTATTATTCAACTATTGTTTTGAAGGTTATACTTTCTGATGCAAATGTCCCTGGTGAAGGTGAGCATAAAATTATGTCCTATATCCGCCTACAACGGAATCTTTCTGGTTATGATCCAAATATGCGTCATTGTCTTTATGGTTTGGTACGTCTTATACTTTGAATTACTTGCAAATCTTTGGATGGGAATCTTCTTCCTGATTTTCATGGATGTTGTTCCGGATAACTTACAATTATATTCTTTGGTGCACCACAGGATGCAGATCTAATTATGCTAGGTTTGTCTACTCATGAAGTTCACTTCTCCATACTCAGAGAGGTTAATGCTCAACCTTATTATATGGAGGAATATTTCTCATTACTAAGCGAATATGTCGGTTCAAAATTTGCAAAATAAAGAAAAAGTTGGACCTTTTTGTTCACAAAAAACCTTATTTTTAAGTCGGATTAAGAAAATACTAACTATTTCACCTTCTTTGTAAGGGAGATAACTTACCAGTAGCACTATATTTTCCTTAAATTCTATTATTTTTTAACTATTGGCTATTAGATACTATATTAGTTTATGATTTAAAATACTTGTTTGTTAAATACTACTACTAATAGTTAAGCATTTAAGGAAGGAAGTGATGTTACAATTGGTATAACAACAACACACCTAGTGTAATCCCAAAAGTGGGGTTTGGGGAGGATAGAGTGTACTCAGACCTTACCCTTACCTCATGAAGGTAGAAAAGTTGTTTCCAAAAGACCCCCGACTCAGGTAATGCATATCAAAGAACATACAAAAGAAAGGAAGACAAAACAAATACTAGAGGAAGCATTACATAACATTTATGAAAAGGAACCATAACAACAACAAAATAATGTGATAACCAAAGCACAAGAAACAATAGATAGTAACAAAAATCGATAGGCAAGAAACTATGCGAGTACTGCTGATACTACTGCTATCAAAGGAGAAACAGGTCAGGGACACCAAACTACCACCAATCCTTTTCTGCAGGAAAGCGAGACAATGCTCAACTACCTATTAGCCTTCTACTTTAATTCGCGACCATCATATCCTCCTATTTAAGGTCATGTCCTCGGTAAGCTGGAAATGTGTCATATCTTGTCTAATCACCTATCCCCAGTACTTTTTCAGCCTACCTCTACCTCTCCTTACACCCATAGTGCCTCACATCTCCTCACTGGGCCTACCTCTACCTCTCCTTACACCCATAGTGCCTTACATCTCCTCACTGGGCCCTCTGCGCCTATCCTCTGCACATATCTGAACTATTTTAGTCTTGCTTCTATCATATTATCCACCACAAAACCACTCCTACCTTGTCCCGGACATCTTCATTCATAATTTTATCACTCCTCATAAGCCCACATGTCCGCATCAATGTACACTGATGTAGTTAAAACTTATATTTGTTTGCTATTTTGAAGTAGCAAATATTTTTTTAATTTTCTGATTCCACAGGTTATTACTTTGTTTCAACCAATATTGTTTTTCCTTATGGATAATTTGCTGCAAATGTTGTATGTTTTTTAAATCTATAGTCATCGCTGGACATTGTTTTTATGAACTAATATTTATTTATGTAGTTTATATTTTTTTGACAATAAAATTGGATAACAACAATGGATTTCATTATAAAACTAGATAAAATCCTCCTAATACTAACCATTTTGTTATCAAAAAAATACTAGCCATTTAATTTACTCATATAAAAAAATCAGTAATTTGGATAATAATCTTTATATGGAATTAGCTTGAGCAAGGATAAAGATCAAAATATAATTAAATGAAAGGGATTTCAGACTTGTAATGAAATAGTTAGTTAGGAAAAGTAGGACATACTTGTCCCAAAAGATGTCACTAGCTAAGTTGCTCGGACTCGAGTGCAGGTGTCCGATACGGGTGCGGATCTAGAGGTCGGATCCTTCATGATCTAATTTTTAAGATTCGGGGATATGGATCCATGTATGGATACGGGTGCGGGGATTCGCCTAAAAATAATTAAAATATCTAAAAATAGAGTTATAAAACTTATATTATGAGATATTATGTGGAAAACTTGAGGAGAATCCTGGAAGGAGATTAAAAGAAAAGGAGTGACATAGAAATTTCTATATAAAAGATATTTCATTTCCTTCAATTTCACCTTAGCTTTTGTATTAGTTATAGGAACCATTAAAATTGTCCAGACTTTCCCCATCGATTTTGGTCAAAGTACCCAAAATCCATTGACCAAATCGGACACGGATCCCACACCCACACCCATGTCGTGCCGACACGGGTGCGGCACTAAAAGTGAAGTGTCCGAGAAACTTAGTTCACTAGGACTTAAAAGGTGTATCAGACAATAATAATGATTTGGTACTTTAACCTTAAATATTTTGTAGTGATGGTGCTTTATTGCATTATTTTGAATATACTTTGTGAATATACTTCTATGTTTAATTTGCCTCTTGATTCTTGTTGAATGCTTCTACCTTTAGGTCGTATTTACTCCAGGCCAGCAGGACAAATGTTTCCTTTGTGGTCAAATGGGTCATTTAGCTGCAATTTGCGATGGAAAGGCAAAGCGAAAAGCAGGGGTGTTTGATGAGAAAGGAGATGCTGAGGTAGTGGCAAAGAAACCCTTCCAGGTAACATTTGAGATTTTCTTTTTCAGTCTACCAAAAATATTTTGTCCCGATTGCTTGTGGTTTTCCCAATATAAGTTTTCAAAAATTTTCTTTCTCAATTTGGTGCATTGCAGTTCCTCAACATCTGGACTCTACGGGAGTATCTGGAATATGATTTGAGAATTCCCAATCCTCCCTTTGTGATTGATTTGGAGCGTATTGTTGATGACTTCATATTTATGTGCTTCTTCGTTGGCAATGATTTTCTACCACATATGCCCACACTTGAGATTCGCGAGGTGTGTGTTCAATAAGAATCCGTATATGTATTTGTTATGATTGGTCTTTTCTCCTAACTGAACTTCTCTACTAGTTATGTATTAAAATAAAACTGTTATAATACTTGACATGGTTTGATGGGTTTCATGATATTTAAGGATCAATATTTCTTTGACTTCGAGATGTTTGTATCTTAAGCTGTTGCCTGCTTTTTGTAGCCAATAATGAATTTTAAATGTAAAAAACTAATTTGGGGGAAAGACAAGGACTAATCTTATATGAGGGAAAGACAAGGACTAATCTTATATGAGGGAAGAAGTGCAAGTGCGGAACATTTTGTGGGAAAAAATAAGAGATTCTGCAAAATGCATAGCTATACCTGAAGAATATACTGCCATAGTGCTCATATATCTAATGCCCTTGAAAGTGAAAAGATGAAAACAGATGGAAGTTTGCTTTCCGGTGAGATTTTTTTTTAAAAATTATTAGAGGAAGTTGTTTTAACTTTTTCAGTTTCATGAAAAACTAGCAGAGAGACTTCTTGTTTTAAATGATGTTGCACTAGATTCCATCTAGGAGATTAGAATAACTTCAGTTTCCTAGAGTTTTTTAGCTGTAAATATGGGATGAGTTCAACCTATGTTTACTGTTTGTATTTTGATCAATATATAGAAATATACAAAGTTACCATTTCAAAAATAAATAAATGGTGTTGCATGCATATGAGTGGGAAAAATAATGGTGCTTTTGCAGTCTCCGTCTAGTGAAGGTGTGTCTGATTGAGAGAGATTACCATGGAGTGTTATTATATGGAACTTCCAATTTTGCTAATGGCAAAGGTACATTAGCCCAATGATAAGTTATTGCGGGTGCAATGTTTGGTTATGACAGGCGACCTAATGGCAAAGGTACATTAGCCCGATGATAAGGTATTGCGGGTGCAATGTTTGGTTATGTCAGGCGACCTGACAATTATACTTTCCTTCTTTCTAGTAGGAAACATATGAGTTCCATTGAATAATTGCTTTTGGAGATTTGCTTCTGAAGAAGGATTGCGCATGGTCATAGAAAGCAAAATGCGTGGTTTGAGGAAGTAAGTAGGTGTTTCCAAGGTAATCTCCACGTTGCTTGGTGATTAGCTTACGAAAAAATTCCAAGACACTATCTTGAAGGTGGACAATGGAAGAAACAACAGATATTGGATGGATTGGTGGATGGTCACACTGGAGGATTTATAGAGATGTTTGATAGTTGGTTTTCTAATCTGGGATAAGCAACTGAACAAGATACTTATACCAATTAGGATTATGTGTGGGATTTGAGATTTCAGAGAAATGCAATGGTTTGGTGATGGAAATATTCAATTTCTGTTAAGAATGTTCGATGGGGACTGGCGATTTTACGAAACAATCCTGATGTTCTAATATGAAATTAAAGTGTCTAGGAAGTTGCTTGGTGCCTTGGTCAAGTCACTCTACAGAGCAAATGATAAAATGGGTGTTGCTTGCGGAACAATGTGGAAAATCGAATCACCCACAAGATTAATGTTTATCGCTGACATAGGAAGCTATCCTCGTTCGAGACTATTTACAGATAAAAGGAATGAAAATATGTATATGATTATGTTTTGTAAAGACCAGAATGAGCTGGTCAATCATCTGTTGTTACGCTGCAAGGTGGTTACTGAAATATAGAGGTGTTCCTGCTGTTGTATTGGATGAATTCAATGGTCCTTAAATCAATGCTTGGACTTTTTGAAACACAGAGAAATTGTCTACTGGGCGGAACCATGGGAAACTTCTGGATTATTACACCTTGATGCAATATGTGGGTGTTTGGATGGAAATCAACATAATATATGTTTTAAGGTTTGGCGAGGTAGCTCACGATATAAAGCAGCAATACATAAAACTTTTGTTTCTTCTTTTTCTTGGTGTTATGATAGATACATCAAGCCACATGGAGTTCTTGAGCTCCCTTTGTTTGTGATCCACTGTGAAGGGATATGGGATGCACTTAGTGACCCAGTCTTTTGACGAATTACCGTGCTTCAAAACAGTAGGATCATTGAGTTGTTTAGTCTTTTTGAAGATTGTTTTCCGGATAACGTGTTTTTGGATGGATAAACTTTTTTTCACTGCAAGAAGCTCCAAAATTGTTATCCAAGTTTGTTTGACTTTTTTTTGTAGGATAATCATTAATGATCAAGATCTTTGTCCTTTTCCTTGTCAGGGTGCTATAAACTTGTTGATGGCTGTTTATAAGAAGGAGTTTAGGTCTTTGGGAGGGTATCTGACTGATGCAAGCCAGGTAGTTGGTTACTCCTTTGACAATGACTCCTTAATCTGTGTATTTGCCTGTCATAGCCTTCTACCTAGATATTCTTGTAATTTGTAGTTAACCTATTGATTTGCCTCTTTTACTTCTTTTTCAGCCAAACCTTGGCAGGGTAGAATCTTTTATTCAGGCGGTAGGATTATATGAAGATAAGATATTCCGAAAGAGATCTAACTTGCATCAGGTCTGCACTTGTCTGACCATTTACTGCCTTTTCACCTTCCTTTTGAAAAAAAATAAGAATAAAAAGGAAATATTGGCTTTACTGATTGCTCTTTTTGGTGTCAAGTGACTTGTTTTTCTGATAATAAAGATGAGTAGTATCTTAAATAAATATAGAAGGTTCCTATGAATGCCATGTCCATCACAAATGAAGAAGAAAACAGGGAAAGAAGAAGCATAGTGCTGGTAAATTTTATTGTCCTGTTTTTTGGGGTAAAAATCCAATTAGCAGTTTTAGTGGCAGCAGTAATTAACTTTTAGTTGTATATCAATAAAATAGAGATGATAAAATCTGTTTACTTTTACTTATATTACTTGATTTTAATGCTATAAGTACACAGCATCAATGTTCTAACATTTATTCTGCAGTTAACCATTCTATTTTAATTCACATTATTTTTAAACTGGCAAGTATTTCATTTATTCTTTCTTCTTTTTGATAAAGATCATTATTCATTCTTACTGTGCCTTTCTTTCACTGGGGGAAAAGTGCCTTTCTTGAATCTAGCTCAACACCATCTAGTGCTTGATTTCCTGCATAATGAATTTTCACTCTACTATTTTTGTGGTGTATTCAGAAACAATCTGAAAGAAATGAGCGTAACAGGGCTCAGGCAAAAAGACAGGCAAAAAGAGAGGCAAAAAGAGGAGACGACTTTGCACCTCAAGTTGCACCTGAATCTCTGGTTCCAGTTGCTCGATTCCATGGTTCTCGTCTCGCTTCAGGTCCTTCACCTTCCCCCTATCAACAGGGAGGAGCTTCAAAATCTTGTAGACCTGATCAGCTTGGGCAGACCACCTCTAGTCTTTCCATCCTTGACATTAAGACTGAACAGTCTGACACTTCTGATGATAAACAGAATGCCCGTGCCCGAAAAAACAAAAGGAAAAGGGCTGCTGACCGTGCCAAAAAGATAGCACGTTTGAGTTCCGAGGCCACAATAGGAGCTGCGATTGTTGAAGCTGAAGCATGTTTTCTTGCGTCAGTAGAGGTTTTTTTATGTGCTCTGACTCCAGCCATCTTTTAGAGCTGAGTTGTATATCATGAAATTAAATTGTCTAGTTTTGCTTATAGGAGTTGATAGCTTTCTCTTCACTTTGTTAGTGACATACAACAAGAATGGAAAAGCTATTGTTTAGCTTTGCATATCATTTAGTTGTATCTCATGAAATTAAATTGTCTAGGTTTGCTTTTAGGAGTTGATAGTTTTCTATTCACTTTGTTATCGACATACAACATGTATTGCTTATTAGTATCGTAAACAAACTATCTTTTACTTTTTTCTATGGAATTCAGGTTTCTGAAAACAAGGAAGAATTGAAAACAAAACTAAACAAGTTGCTTCGAGACAAGAATGATACTTTCAATTCAGAGAATCCAGAAGAAGACAAGGTGCGAAATTAAACATCTTCTGCCTCTCCTTGGAAGTTGTGGGTGTGATTGTCTTGGAAAATAATGTGGTGTTTAGAATTATTATAGATCAATCTGATTGGTGCATTTGGATGTCAGAGTAAAACTAGTGATTCAACTTGGGGACTAAGTTGAGGTCGCTATTATTGGTAGGGGATGAAAACAATCGAAGTGTTTGGTAAAATAAGTTGTCCTGAATTGCATAGTGACAGAGTAGGCTTTTGGGCAATGCTAAATTTTGTTCGACTAAGCTGTTGAGAGAGTCAAAGGAATAGAAGACTTGAGCAAAAAATTTTAATCAACTTTTATTACTATTAATTTAGAATTGATAACTAGTTTTTTTTTTTTTTTGTGAATTTTATCATTTTCATTTTAAAAGATAATCTATAATGCTTATTTTTAATCTGACCTCAACTTGTTTGGGACTGAGGTCTGAGGCATAGTTGTTGAATGCTTACTTTTAATCCAATTTCGTCACCGTCAGTGCTTGACTAAACTTTATTAAACCATGAGCAGAAGACGGCCAGTTGGCTGGTTCTAAGCCACAGTATAAAGTCTGATAAAAACAAAATATCGGACCATGGATCCTTCTTGCCAGTAGGCCCCCCTCCCCTCCCCTCCCCCAAACCAAAAAGAGGAAAAAGCGTCTCTGAAAATTGTTTCGGAAGTTGATCCGCCGATGCAAAAAGGGTTCAAAAACACTGTATTGGTAGTTTTAGATGGTGCATGCCAAATCTGATTGAGTGATCTACCTATTTGTATTTCCTGAAAGCAAAATGAATGAAACTTTTGGCTTATCGATTTTGGATGACATACTACCTTGAAATTCTCTGAGAAGGTGATGAATTTCTAGAGTGCATGGAACTGTATGTGTCTACCTTGGCATTGTCACCTTTTTTTTTGGGTTTTAAATTGTAGTAGCACCACTTCTAAAGAGCCCGGGGGTGGATGTTGATTTTTCTCTTGAGATCTTTGCCAGCTCGGGCTATTTAACTTTTTAACAATCGTCACAATCAATTTATGCATTCCTTGGTAGTAGCTACTATATACATTTTCTCTGTGCAACACTGTTATCTCATTTGTCTTTGTAGGTCAAACTGGGAGAGCCCGGATGGAAAGAGAGGTATTATGATGAAAAATTTTCTGCAAAAACACCCGAGGAAATGGAAGCAGTACGAAAAGAAGTTGTAAGTTATCTGATCTTCGGTAATTTCTTACTGGTTAATGTTTAATTTTGAGGTGGTTGAAAATTTACAATTTTTCATCTATCCATTAACTATTCTTGGGGATGCTGCATCAAGAAATAGCTTCCCATGTACACAACTTTTTTTCTTTTTCGCTATTTTACTCTCTTCTATAGCCTTATTTAGTTGGGAATGTTTTCTGATTGTGTTTTAGTAATGTTTTCTGGAAGTTCCTTTCTGGAGAACAACTTGTATTTTGATGACTGATTTTTCTAATTTGTGTTTAGAAAATAGTTTTTAGATGTTTGCAAAAGCAAGAAACCGAAAATATAACTTTTTAGCTAATAAAACAATCAGACTCCTCCCTATATAATTAAGTCTGTCTCCATTAGACCATTACGTAAGTGTTTTAATTAATATGCGTTTGATTTACACAACATTTTATCCTAGCAATATAAGGAACTTTTTCTAAAAAGAAATTAATTTTAGATTTTACATGTTGAGAAAATGCGTAAGATGAGAGAAGTTACAGATTTTTTTTGAATGCTATAATAGGGGGAGAGAAATGGTGTTAAAAATAAATAAAGATAAATTAGAAGAAAAAAGGAGGGTCAATTTTTTAATGTTCAAAAAAAGGAGGCTCAGTTTTTTTAGATGAAATGTATTCTATTCATGTCATACAAAAGATGCAAGGTAGTTACAGAAGAGTGAGCACAAGTGTGTTTATTCTAGCTTTGAGCATAGATTGGCTAGTTGAGAGACCACTAAAACATCTTCTATTCCTTTCATTCCAAATAGTCCAATAGATTGCAGCTTGTATCATCTTCCAAATTTTCTTGATGATGCTGTCAACTTTACAGTGGCTCCAGCTTTCAAAAACTTCCCTGATAGTGTGGGTCAAAGTGATGCTTGGACTTTTTATGCCATTAAGTGAGGCTTAGGATGTTTTATGAATCTTATTGAAACTTTGAACCTTACAACAAATTTGGTCTTCTGTGTGTAGGTGCTAAAATATACAGAAGGGCTGTGCTGGGTTATGCATTATTATTATGAAGGGGTTTGTTCCTGGCAGTGGTAAATTCTCCCTTATGATACAGGAGATTTTTGTGCTTATATTTCTTTCTCGCCCTCTTTAATGTGTGGATACATTGCCCTTAGCATACACTATGTCTTGCATGTGTACAATGCACGTAGAACCAAGAACCCCACATGGTTGATGCACTTCACTGTCAAGTTTTTTGTTTGCATTTACATGATCACACACATTGATCCCGTTTATTTGTGCTTGAAATTTAATCTTTCAATGTATATGCTATTCTTGTGCTGCATTTTTCTATGGAACAATGAGAGGAGACTTGGAACACTTCCAAGTTGAGATGGGATTGCACCTGGAATCAACACTTAGCCCATTCCTATTTGCCTTGGTGATGGATGAATTGACGCGGTATATTCACGATAAAGTGTTATGGTGCATGTTATTTGCAGATAACATAGTACTGATTGATGAAACACACAATAAGATTAATGCTATGTTGGAGGTGTGAAGACAAACTCTTGAGTCTAAAGGGTTCAGGTTGAGCAGGACCAAAACAAAATATTCGTAGTGTAAATTCAGTGATGCAATGCATGAGACAAGTATGGAAGTGAGGCTTGACACATAGACTATCCCTAGAGAGATTGTTTCAAATATCTTGAGTCTTAAATCCGGGGAAGTGGGGACATCAACGATAATGTCACATCGTATTGATGTGGCGTGGATAAAGTTGAGGCTTGCCTCCGGAGTGTTGTGTGACAAAAATGTACCACCTAAACTTGAAGGTAAGTTTTACATAGTGGTGGTTAGACTGACTTTGTTGTATGGAGCGGAGTGTTGGCTAGTCAAGAACTCTTATGTTCAAAAGATGCAAGTTGTAGAAATGAGGATGCTGAGAGGAGTGATAAGGTTAGGAATGAGGATGTACAAGCCAAGGTTGGAGTGACCTCCGTTGTGGGCAAGATGAGGGAAGCGAGGTTGAGATGGTTTGGACATGTAAAGAGATGTGCAGATGCCCTTGTGAGGAAGTGTGAGAGGTTGGATGTAGTAGGTACGAGGAGAGGTAGAGGGAGGCTGAAAAAGTATTGGGAAGAGGTGATTAGATAGAACATGATGCAACTTCAACTTACTGAGGACAGCTTACTGAGGACATGACCTTAAAAAGGAGGATGTGGAGGTCGTAGATTAGGGTAGAGGTTAGTAGGTAGTGAAGTATTGTCTTGCTTTTTGATGGGTTTAGACTTGGTGGTGCCTGTCGTAGTATTAGCCTTATTCTCCTAGTGTCTTGCTTTTGATTTCTATCATCATCTGTTGTTTATGGTGTTTCGGTTATTGCACTATCTTTTTTTGTTATTGTTTCCTTTTTTGATGAAGTTTGTTGTTATTATTTCCTTATTAGTTGCTATGTTTTCTTCATTGTATTTTCCCTTTACATACCTACTTTGATGTGCTGTATTCGAGCCGAGGGTCCTCTGGAAACAACCTCTCTACCTACACGAGGTAGGGGTAAGGTCTGTGTATACTCTAACCTCCCTAGACCCCACTTGGGGATTTCACTGGGTATGTTGTATTTTTTCTGTGGAACAGTCTTCTTCTTCTGCTTCTAATTTTAGACACTTGTTATCTTGGCACTTTGGCTTTCATTGCATAAGTTGTTCCTCTGCAGGTTTTATCCCTATCATTATGCACCATTTGCTTCTGATCTCAAGGATCTTGGGCAGATGAATATCACATTTGAACTAGGTTCTCCTTTCAAGCCATTCAATCAGCTGTTGGGGGTATTCCCTGCTGCCAGGTTTATTTCTCTTCTTTAACAGTCTTTAAACAACTTGTATCTCCTATCGTACATTTTTATAAAAAAAGAAACTAATTGTCACGTTTGGGAATGTTGACTAATTTTTTTGCAGTGCTCATGCTCTACCTGAGCAGTACAGGAAATTGATGACAGACCCAAAGTCACTCATTGTTGATTTTTATCCTACCGGTATGATCTCTTTTTGCTTTGATAATTGATGTGTCGTCAGTAATTATACTCCATGGTACACGATAATGTATTTCTTCTCTGTTGGTACTATTGTCCTCTTCCTAGTGCTTCTCAATTCAAGTTATATCATGCTTGTGCAGATTTTGAGGTGGATATGAATGGCAAGCGCTTTTCTTGGCAGGTACTTCTTAAGCATTTTTAGTTTTTTTTTTTACGAACTGAATTTTCGTATTTTGTGTTGACTTCTTTCTTTGTTGAAGGGTATTGCCAAATTGCCTTTCATTGAAGAAGCAAGGCTCCTAACAGAAGTTGCAAAAATTGAACATTCTTTGACGGTATGATGGCTTTTGTTTCTGATTCAGTAAGTTTTCTCTCTTAACATGATTTTGATTTGCTAATTTAGTTATTTTTATACAGGAAGAAGAATCACGAAGAAACAGTGTGATGTTTGATATGCTTTTTGTGTCATTATCCAATCCTTTGTCTCCCTGCATTTTTTCTCTTGATGCACGCTGTAAGCAACTTACAGACAGAGAACGTCTTGAAGTCAAGGAATGGTTGGACCCAATAGCTAGGTTTGTTTGCACCTATATCAATCTCTGCTAACGAATATCTTATTATTTTTTATTTCCCTTTTGTTTGTGTATTTGTTTGTTTTTGTTTTAAAACTTGTTTATTTGGGTGTTCAAGGACATTTAGCCAAAATGAGAAAACTGTTGAAGTTGGGGAGCATATCACATGATTAGCTCTCTGTTAATTAGTGTTTTTGGTTGTTTGTCTGGATAAAACGGTCTTTTCAGTTTTTTGTTCAGCTCCACAGACATTGATCTCGGTTCATCCTTGTATCCTGGTTCCCCATCGTTGGGATTCTGAAGTTCAAGTGTTCCTTGCTAGTGTGTTTTTAAAGTCGGTGAAACAAGAATTTTGGGTTCTGTTGTTTAGTGTCTGTGCTCTTATGTGGTTGTCGGAGGAAAATACATAAATTGCAATTGTGGTATCTTCAGTCTTCTCAGAGCTCCATTTTGCAAAACTTGTGTTGTAGAGTACTATTTAAAAATTATTCCCGACTGTCTTTGTGGTCCCGATTCTTTACTCGTGAGTCATGACTCAGCCTAGGCCCCTTACTAGGGGGTGTTTGGATCGACATTTTTAAAGTGGCTTATAAGCTTAAAGCTAAAAGCCATAAGTTGGGACCCAACTCATGGCTTTTGCTTTTTTTATACCTTTTTAGCCTAATAGGAAGTGCTTAAAATCACTTTTTGTGTTCCCCAAACACTTCCGAAACTATAAAAAAGCTTAAAAGCCAAAAACCATTTAAAATAAGACAATCCAAACACCTACTAATTCCTTTTTAGTACTTGTGTGCTATTTCTCTGAGTGGGTCATGTTTCTTCATCATGTATGAAATCAGTTGGTTTAAATCTTCTACCCCATCACATTGTTCTGTATCTTCTTCATTGTCTGTGATTAAAACCTGCTGTAACCGCAATATTTGAAGTCCTAGCTGGATTCTTCTGATTCTCTCTAGGTTTACATGCAGTGGTGGGATGAATGGCTACCTATCCCTTTGCAGCGGAGATCCTTGTCCTCCGATTTTTAAATCACCCATTGAAGGGATGGAAAATATTACACAAAATCAAGTCATGTAAGAACCAAACATTCAACATCTATATCGATTGCCATCACTGACCTGTGTAGATTTTATGTTTTGCTGATCAGCCTTTCCTGTTCTTGCATTTCAGATGTGCAATATACAGACTTCCAGATACTCATAAACATATCCCTCGGCCAATGGAAGGGGCTATCTTCCCAAAAAAGGTACTTGATCCAACCGATCATATACCATGAATCTATTTGGTTCTGGTGTCTTAATTTTTGATGAAAGCAACAGATCCACCTTTCCACATCCAGGGGGGTTTGTTTGGGGGGGGGGGGGGGGGGGGGG
>JAJONR010009475.1:0-23803 GCA_029582245.1 Solanum etuberosum
AAAGCAGAAAAAGTAATACCAGTATTATTGGGGAGAATAAAGGGAGACTGGGGAGGATAAATCGCCTTAATGATTTTTCCATTAGCTCCTGTATAACTTCTTTCAAGAACCTTAATATATAAAGGTAAATAGGTGGTTATAAACCAAGGGACAAAATGCATAATTTGATTATGGCCGCCATAGCCCGCGGAAGGGCGCCAAAGGCCGCAAAACAGTTAGAATCGCTAGATCTGAGTTCATCCAAAGTATATTGTTTCCTCGACAGACCCCTTGCTTGTGTGAAAGTTTACCATACAGCTATTAATCTATAACATGATCCTGCGTATTTTGGTTCTTGTTCTTGAATAAGGATATTAAATGACCACTAGTTTGGACGGCTTGGCGGACTACCGTCATACCCCTGGATCCTGCGGTTAATGGTATCAGAGCCTAGAAAAGTCTAATGGAGTATATGTAATATGAATTCTCTGTTGACATAGGTATGGTTTTTAAACTTCTGATCATGGATCAGGGAGAAAGTAGTACGAAAAGTACTAAACTTGAAGAGGTAGATATGCCTCAAGATCTAGATCTGTTAAACAGGTGGACTATTCCTGAAGTAAAGGTAAAAACCATCTATGATTTTGGTTGGTTTGACAGATTGTCACCTTCTAAACAATTGATAAAAACAACTGAGCAATCTTTAGCTCTAAACTCTTCTGAACAAACTATGCATCTCTTAAATAAAAGAGATCTTAACCTCTATAAAGGTTTGTATAATTTATGCATATTGGCATGGTTCAGATCGCGTTTAAACCGCTAACTCTTAAAGGGTTACCAGAGACCTTTCTAGCTGCCCTTCGTGATGCTAGAAATCTAAATTTCAGACAGTCTCTGATGGGTTCGATTGAATCCACCGTCGCTTATGGCCCGGTTTATTTTAATGCTCAACCGAATCTCCAGTTATCGGTTTCCGATGTTAATATATTAGATGCGTTAACTTTAAATATCAAGACTCATGGTTATAATTATGCACCAGGGTCTGAGCTAATTTGTTTGTCTTATAGAATTTATTATAAATTAATGACGACTATGAATCCAAGATGTAAATTATACGATACATCTGATCAAACGATTCTTATCGAGACTAATTTCTCGAGATCCAAAGTTACCATCAGAAGGCAAATCAGGTGGGATGAAATTAATTTTCCAGAAACTTGGACTTTAGAATCCGTTATACCGCCAAGTCAAATCACTAGTAATTTGACGAATGATGATTTCTCGCATGTTATTCAGAATCCAGATGGAAGGATTCAGATCCAGTTTAATGATAAGTCTGTTGCTTATAACAGGCACTCTTTTTCTGATCACAGGTTATTACCTTCAATTCGAAATCATATTTCGCCTATTGAACCATCTTATGGTCCAGCAAGAAATTGTGCAGCTTCTTTGCACACTTTAGATTCTTCTATTAGCAGGGTGAAAATTAATCCTCATACTAATATTGTTCAGGATATTGATAATGCTTCTGATGACAGGGATATTCCTTCAGCTTCTGAAATGAGCTTTGATTTAAATGATGCTTAATGATTCCACATCAAATTGATTTCAGTCCAGGATCCCTGGCAAGACAACATATTAATATTTGTATAATTCACCTATTCAGTTAAGTTTAAGATAAAAGGTATGAGGAGCGAAGAAAGGAAGGCAATGAACTTGTCCATGACAGAGAAGGTACAACAACACCAATAAAATACACACACTACATAATACCAAAAATATCCTTATAGTGAAACAAACATGTTAATAGAGAGGGGGCTTAATAACAAATTTACACCTACTAGAAATGATAATTTATTTTCTTTTTTAAAAGGTTTGTAAAACTCACACGCGGATATTATAGTTGATGAACAAATGAAATGATGAATGTGACAATTAGATTAAAATAGTATTTTTTTTTAAAAAATAATGTAACTCTAGATAAATAATATGAAAGACATTTGAAGAAAAAAAACAAATAGAACTTAAAAAATAACTATAGTTTGGACATAAATTAAGACTTTATAATATAAATTGCTTAATTACGACGTAACTATATGTTAAACAGAGGAGAGAAGTAAGTAAGATTGGGAGAAAGAAGAGTGAGGTGAGCAAAATATGGGAGAGTGACATTGGGCATTGGAAAGAGGCTAAGCATTCAATAAATTACCACAAAATAATACCATGGGTCGTTTGGTAACTAGTTAGAGTCTTATAAAGATTAATTATAAGAGAGGATATATTATTTTATGCAGAATTTTATTTATTCCATATTTTATCATGCATAAAAAAGTATATAATTTCTCTCATGACTTATATGAATATTAATTATACGAGTTTCTAAATTGTAAATCAAATATAATATTTATTTTATACATATATAACTCACCTGCTAATTTCTAACTACCAAAAAGAATATTATTTATATATAAGAGAATCTTAGACTCGCAATGTGGCGCCCTCACATATCATCATTCTTATTTAATCATTCTTAAACGTCACAACCTTAACTCTTTAGAAAAGTCAGAACACTTCATAAAAGTCACAACTCTTCACAAAAGTCACAACTCTTCATTTTCCATTCACACCTTTAAAACTCAACACTTAGTTCCAAGGCACCAAAAGAAGAAATAATAAACAAAGAAAATTTATATCAATTGCAATGCGATATTACTACTCTTGCGTCTCTCAGTCCACAACTCATAACACTGCTGGAATGGTTGAATTCATAACATTTGGTTCTTTAGTAAACAAAATTTCTATTTCTGCCACTATTATTTGTAGGTTTTTTTTCCGCTATAGGGGAGTCGAATTCAAATACATTAAGCTTCTTATGAAGTGTGTTTCATTACTCAAAATTTTCTTCCTCCTAAATCACGAAGCTTAATCTTTTATTGCAAGTCATATTTATTCATGTAACTATTGCAATTTCTTTTTGCTATTTTGGTGACTTTTTTTGAACTCTGTTAAAAATCAATCAAGGATAATTGAAAATTGATCTTCCCTTTTGTTCCTCTCTACAAACTTCTTCATATACTTTTGGGAAAATTGCTTATGAGCTATGTGCTATATTTGATAGCACACAACAACAAATATGTTATAATTAATACAGAACCAATGGTGAAGTTTGTTAAGATTGCTTTCTTTCTTGCCACAGTTAGTATATTATTCTAATTGTTTTATCTTAGGTACAAACATTTTGTATGTCATTGCACTCTTCCTAGAATATTAGTCCACTTCTTTTATCGCAAGTTAACTAACTTGTCATATTTCTTCCTCTCTTCTTTTTGGGCTATAATTAGAGATCAAATTTTCTTGAAACTAACTGATGCCCAAAATACACTATAACAAAAACAATTTCTACGGCAATAAATATGCACATTAATGAAGAGTGCTAGAGCCTTTAACGACATTAATTAATGTCGCTATAGGTTTTAAGAACATTTTTAGAGAGTACTAATTGCCTTTGAAAATACATATTTAGCGACAATTAAGCTGTTAATTGCCGTTAAGGATCATTTTTGGTGTAGTGATAATTTTTTCTTTGATTTCTTTCAATTAAATTTGTGAACTGTAATTTTGGATACACCCCGACAAACTATCTTTTTGAAAAACATGTTAAGCAACAGAACTTTTTCTTGATTGTTTGGAAAGTAAGGTCGTCTTTATTATTATTAGTGGATATTTGTGAGTTCAAGTGCTCACAAAATTATGTTACGAGATTTAGTATGTTATGTATCAAAATTTTATTTCAGAATATCCAGTTGTGAACAGTTCCATTCAGATGTCACCTATTGTTTGGTTGATCGTTGCATTAATTCTTTGTAACTGCATATTATAACCATAACAATAACTATGGTTCAATTCCAAATAAGTTGGGGCGGTGATATGAAACCTAAGCAATAGTAATGATTGTTTTGAGACAATCAGGAAAAACCTTTATGATGTTAACAATTTTAGGGTCATTTTTGACAAATGCATAATACAACATACTATAATAAAAAAGAGATTGACAGAGGTTCATAAGAAAGGAGTCTAAGGTCCTCCATTTGAATTTAGTTAATGTTGTTCTTGTATGGACGTGATGTTCCACTTTACTTGGGAGTGTTGTTGTTCAAGGCTTGTTGATCTCTTCTTTAACGTCTGATGTTGTTCTTTATAACTTCTTGTAATTTAGAAAATTTCATTACTTCTGACCAACTATTTCCATGGAGATTTTCTTATACTTAAAATCTCTCTATGACTCATAATTTTTGTGCAACAAAAACGAAAATTAGAAAAATATAGCACTTTCAGATTTCAGAGGAACGCTTTGCCTTAAGAAAAAATGTTCTTGACAATGTAGTATATGTATTGAAAATACGAATATTACCGAATGATCACATGTAAACTTAATAAAATAGTTCAATCCCGTCTGAAGCACAAATAATTTAACTAGTACTTGTATAATTCATGTCTAACATAATTCAAAATATCCAAACCACGTGTCAATGGCTCAAATGCTGCAAATGCATGTGCAATGAACATTCAGTTGGGTCCATATATCTTCATACAGGGAAGACAATTAACGGGTCCAAATGTGTGTCCAAAGACAGTACAAAATCAATAAAGGACAAACACTAAATAATACAAAAAATATCCTTATAGTGTAACAGATGTGTTCAGAGGGGGAATAATTAACTGAAATGACAAATATTTATATATATTATTTAATTTAGCTATAGTTTCAGATATTTATGATTTGGAATTATAATTTCTTAAATATTGAGATTCGATTTCTAATTCTATAAATTTAGAATTTATAAAATTTGATTTTTAATTGTATAAATTCAGAATTTATATATACAAATCCTAGCTATTTGTATATGATTTGTTGATAAATTTGATTTGTATAAGTTATGAAAAAATCATAATAAATTACTCTGTTTGTATATTGACAGGAGAGATATACAAACGGAGTTCTGAAAAAATCCATAAATGTGTAAATACATAATTTGTATATACTTACCTTGTTTGTATATTAGCAAGCGAAATATACAAACGGGCAAACGGATTATACAAACAAAAAATACCCTAGCAAACGAAACTATAGCTATGGAGCGTAATTAAACAATATGTAGCTATGAAGCATAATTAAGTTTAATCTCTTTGTTATTTATGAAATTTTCTCATAGTAGAAAGGGCTTAACACAAATTTTATACCTACTTGAAATGATAATCTATCTTTTTTAAAAGGCGGGTGAAACTCACACATGGGATATTATAGCGGATAGACGAATAAAATATTGACATGTGGCAGTTGGATCAAAATGTTTTCTTAAAATAAGAAGTAACGTACACTATTTAGATGAATACACGCATGTTGTATTTGTTGGATCAGATTGTATCACATATACAATTGATTTGAATTAACAAATATAATTGTATCGAGTGCATATATTTACACCACATACCTTTTAGAATATAATTGATACAATATTATATCTCTTTTTCGTTCAAGTATACTGAAAGTTTAAGTATAAAATTGAAGAGATAAAAGTGAGTCTCCATCATCTCTCACCTAATTTTTATCAATAATTATCCCCCATTCGTACCAGGCAAGAGATAAAGAGGAAGGAGACGAGAAAGGGAGAGAGTGGAGCAAAATAGGAGATAGAGAGAGTTTGAGAGGAAAGAAAATTTTACCATAAAACCCTAAGTATAGCTATATAATGTAATTTTTTAAATATTATAATTGTGTTTAATAAATACAACCACATATTTACCTTACTATATAATTATTTTAAAAAACAACAACTTTCAACTAAACCCAAACATGAAGCCTATTCTTCTTCTTTTTCCCAGTATACCATCCCCCAACCTACCCCAAATTAAAAGTTATTTTATTTGAGATACTTTTCAAAGCATTTTTAAAAACTCTTTTATTATTAGAATACCGAAATTTAGTACTCGTTAGAAATATCAATCGATAGATCAATATATCTAAATACTTAAATTTAATATTTTATAAATATTAAAATATCTGATATTTTCTTGAGACAATTTTTTCAAAAAAAATATAATATAATAAATTAGAACAAAAAATAACATGACCTATAAATAAGGGAGTACGAACAAATTTTATTAGAAACAATAAACAAGTTTTCACTTCTCTCTTTTTTTGGTGTATGTTTGGCCGTATCGGAGGAACGCCAAAACAAAACAAAATATTGAGGTGATGCTGATTTGTGAGCCCTACACTTTAATCGTCTTGAACTTTTGACCTTCGTTTTGTCTTTAAACAAATTTTCACAATGAAAATATCAAATCTGATAAATTTAAATTTTACCTATAAAATAAACGGAAAATAAAAAAATTTAAGATTACCTACTTTAGAGATCATTTTTGTAATCACTTTGTCCCATTCATGTGACAACAAAACAACCTTAGAAATAGTAGTACCTACCGGAAATAAATGCGTCTTACGTTTCATTTTATGTAACATTATTTGATTTAGCATGATGTTAAGAAATAAAGGGAGACTTTTAAAATTTATAGTCTAAAATAATTTTTAGATATTTGTGTGGTTGTAAATCATTTTATTAAGGGTAAACGATGAATTTTAAAATTAAATTGTTTCTAATTATAATAAGGTGACATTATTTTGAGACGGACTAAAAAAGAAAGTATGTCATATAAATGAGACGGAGGGAGTAAATAATTGTAGTATTAATACTTTCTTTGTCCCAATTTTCATAACTTGCTTTTTTAGTTAATCTAAAAAAGAATGATGTATTTCTAATAACAATTTAACTTTAAAATATTTATTTTATCCTCAGTGATTGTCTTACATTATTTTGAGTACAAGAAAATATAGAGTGCATGAAAATTAGTAAAATTGAGAGTTCTTATTAACATAGAATCTATGACTTATTTTAGACCGCAAATTTTGAAAAAAAATCTTTCTTTCTTAAACCCGGTAATATGTCAAACTAACTGATATCAATCAGGACAGAGAGTACCATTTTTGGGCACCAGAAAGAGGCTCAAGCATTCAATAAATTACCAAACAACACCAATGGATTGTGAGGGTAGTTTGGTAGCTTTTATTTTGATTGTTATGATTTTTTTTATGTCAGTCCTAAAAATAATACTTTAACATAATTTTATATTTAGTAAAAACTTAATTTTAAATACTCATTTACATTGGTAAAATAATTTATAAATATTTAAATATCTATTATTTATTTTAAATCATAAAATTTTAAATTTTTCTTTCTTAAACTATGTGTCAAATCAAATTATAAACACATAAATTGAATAAAAAAAATATATCATATTTTATAGTAATATTTTAATATCTATAAAATTCAACTTACCTAATATAGCGATTGATTTGTAATTTAAAGACCTCAATAACTAATATATTATCTATATAAATATGAAGTTACATATTTTGTGCAACATAAAAAAAACCAAATTCTATATAAAATAATATAAAAATTTATTCATATATCTAATTTTATATTATAAATATACCTACCTAACAAGCAAGCACATGTCAAGTAACCCCTAGTGTAAAAGAGAGAGTGAGAAAGAGAAAGTTAGGGTGAGGCCTTTTTTTCCGATAACAAAGAGTTGCTCGGATGGTAAGTACCTCAGTTCCAACTCGAAAATTATGAGTTCAAGTCACTAAAAAAGCAAAAAAGTTGAAATTTCTAGGAAAAGATAAAAGAGAAAAGAGAAGAGAAAAAAGAATGAGACCTTTTAGAAAGGAACCACAATTTATCGAAGTATGTATTGAAATCTGATTATTTCAGATTCACAACAGCACGTAGGGCCTTATTCGAGACTGAAGCATTCCCTATCAAAAAGATTTCCGTATTAAAGAAAAAAAACAACCTCAAACATTGGACCATATCCTTCGATTGTGGGACCACAACTTAAGTGGTAGTACAAGAACACGAGATGGGAATAGAGGAGATTTGTTCACTCAATAGAGCAAAAAATTCTCTAGACCACACAGTGTAGTACATTTCAGCCACAGAATCATAGGTAAATATCCTCTTTCTAATATATATTGATATTAAAGAATTATGACGTTAACCAAATATAATTAAAAGTTCAGAATTGATTGAAGCAAGGGAGTGCGGGTGAGCTTTAATTGAAGTAGGGCGGAGTGTCCCTCTTGAGTCGGAGTCATTCAGTCCATATTCAGAGCTATAAAAAAAAAAAAAAAAAAAAAATTTAAAATAAATAAATTAAAACGGATAGAGTAATACTTCTTTCCTGTATTTTGCTTGTCATATTTAAATTTTACGTGCTTTGAAAAAATAACTAAAAGAGTAATTTAATTAGTTTTTCTTTTATATTTAATGATTTAATACTTTCATCATATTATTCTATTTCCACATCTATTACGTTAGAATAAAGATGAAAACTATATAATACTTTGTCCGTTTTATATTACTTGACTCGTTAATAACATTGCACACCTCCTATTCTTTCTTTATAATTAAAACTGAATGAACAAATCAATGAATAGCGTAGCATTTGATGCAAACTAGGCTTGGAAGTCTGAATAGGAGTACTGAAGAGGGGTAGGTGAAGCTGTCCATATACTTAATAATCTTTGAAAATATGAAGTTTAGAGTATGATTAAATTTAAATTTTTTCAAAATATTTCATATTAAGGAGTAAAACACTCTCTCAAACGCGATTTTGTATCTAAGGAGATTTATATTTGATATCTTTGATTAAGGATGTAGTTCTTATCACTCTATCACAATCTTTATTGGTGAGTGTAGATACTTAATACTCATGCTAAGGGTAACAACAACAAATTTTTTTAGAACAAAACTCTCTTGATTTTTTAAATTGGATGAGTAAAATAAAATGTCTATTTTTAGCATAGAGATCAAGTAGTATGAAACGGAGGAACCAATTAATTATATCTTGATTTTCTAAAATAACAATTATTTTGGATCATATATTTTTAATAAGGATAGCAAATAAATGAACTAGAGGAAATAATTGACTTATGCTTGTTTGATACTTTATCCGTCTCAAAATAAGTATTGTTTTAATTAATTTTTAACACCAATTAAAAAAATAATAAATACAAGGTACTATATCCTAGGTTACCTTTATTTATTAGATGTTTTTAAGAATTAAGTATTATAAAGGAAAAATAGTTATTGAATAAAGGTATAATTGAAAATAATTACTTGTCCATCATACTAAAAATAGTTGTCTGTAATAATTGTTCAATTTAAAAAATCAAGAGATAATTGTTCAATTTAATAATATTATTCAATATCTAATACATTTTTTCAAAACATTAAATTTAATATATTCAAAGGGTAATGTAATAATATTACTCTTATTATTTCTTACTGATTTCTTAAAATGTATATCAAATCAATAGTGAGCAATTATTATTTAACAGAGAAAGAAATATTTATCTTGAATTTCTTAAGTAAAATAATTATTTTAAGACAACTTTTTCGCTAAAGTAATAAGCATCGTAATTAAAAAATTGAATATACATTGAAAATTAAAATATCTAAATTGATATAAATCATTAGATTTTAATTCAAATTAAGTAATAAAGATATTAAATTAATCAATTTTAATTCCTTGAAGAATTTAGAAAATAGCAAAATGTGTCTGCATTTAGTATAATTTGAAGAGAAACTTATTAAGAAAAATATTATAAAATTTAAGAAGGCTATATAAGTCTTTTTAAAAATTATGATTATTTTGCAGTTCTCAATAGTAGACTATGGGGTCACTTGGTATGATTAGCGATGGATAAAAATAAATAGTCATGAGATAAAAAAATAATAACAAAATAAATTTTTCGCGTCTTGTTTGATTGTCATATTTGGATAACTTATCTCACAATTTATACCATACTGATGAGATAAGTTATTACATATACATGATAAAATAAAGTATTTCGAAATAGCTAATTCGAGAATAATTATTAATGGAAAAATTTATTTCCAACTAAACGACCCTATATGTTAGGTGATCCACCATGTGTGCATTAAATAAATATAGATTTATCAACCATCATCGGTATCTGAGCTCTGTAACATTGATAGTATAAGTTATTTAATTTTCTGATTCAAAATCTGTATAACATACATAATATTTTAGTGAAAGAATCCAAATATACTGAATTCGTAGTTCACCCATGTGCATTATTTAATAATTAATTATATTTAAAAAAAGCCTTAATCGTATAAATATTTATCTAAGAATCTCTTTTTTAAATATCTGTCTTGAATAATATTAGTGGAGACTGTTTGAGACAATGAGATCTCCTGTCCCCAATATGTGGATCTTGTTTCTATTTTAATAGCTATTAAATTTATCAAAATATTTTATTTATATATCTGATTAAGTTATGCATAATTAAATATATAAATTTTTTAAATAAATTTTTATTTTTCTATTAATAAGTTAAATCAATCACACATATATATATATATATATACATTTTATTTTAATTTTATTCTTCAATCTTAAAATATTTAAATATATGAGATTTTATTATTTATTGTGGAGAATACGGATCTCTAAATGCATGGTTTGTTGACTGCCACTTGACAATCAGCCTGCAGCGACATCGAAGTCTCTTGTTGCACTGGGACCCGCGCCCCCACCCCCACCCCAAAAAAAAAGAAAAATAAACCCACCTAACATTACAAAAATAATTGAATATGATATTGTGAGATGAATTAGTACGTGGATCATAAACTGAACTCTCAAATTTTTCAAAAAAACTTAGATTTTAAAATTTTCATATCATGATTTTATATTATTCAAATACAAAAATTGACATGCAAATTTTTATTTTGTAAAAAATAATGGCCACACTTCATATCTACCAACTATTTCATCCTCACCAACCAAATTTACCAACTTTTAAATTATTCATTTCGAGGAATGCATGATTAACGTGAGAAAATTATCCGTACTACGTGTTAAAGAATAATACACTATATAATTCATGTTTAATTTACTTTTTATTGAACTAAAATTTAATCAATGAATATTATTTTATTTTTTGAATAGTTTTATAATAGTGTATTATATTTTTAACGGATTTTTATTCATTTGGTAAGATTAAGTTAGGAATAGGGCCATTTTGATGAGTTTTATATATTTATGAACGACAAAATACAATTTAAAAATTCGAATTATATTTTCAAATAAAATTTTAATTTTATTTCCTATAATTTCATATCATTATTATTAATGGATACTCTGTATATAACAAGTGTATAAAAAATTTACAACCGATACTAACTAAAATTTATTTTTTACAAAATAAAACTTAACGATGTGTTTGTTCAACTCAGGGGGCGTCTCTACAAGTTTGAAAAAAAAGCAATTGCCTTAGGCCCAAAATTTGAGGGGCTCATTTAAAAAATAAATAATAGGTTGTAAGTATTTTTTTTTTAAAAATATTGAGTATTATTTGTAGAAAATAAAAAAAAATCATAAAAGAGCAAAGAAGTAATAGAAGTTTGACAGATTATGAGTACTATGTCTCAAGAAAGATTAAATTATTGGCTATAATAAACTTTATAAAAAATATATATTCAAATTTAAGACCTCTATTCCAATTTGGCTTTAGGCCACCGATTTATTAGAGCCGCCCGCCCGATAGTGTAACAACTTCATGTGAATGCCCTGAGCAGTAGCGGATGCAGCATGCAGATATATACTTCATTCAATAAAATTACGACAAATAGTAGATCTGAATCCAATAATATATATAAAATTTATACTCTTCATAAAATTGACGGAGGAATCAGAATTTTTATTAAAAATATAAAAATACACGAAAAAATCAAATAAATTCAAAATCCTTTTATATATATATATATATATATATCTATAACCTTAGAAGGAGAAATTCTGATGAACCTCTAGCACACTTGTGGCTCCGCCCTGTATAGAACAATAAATAGTTTATAAAAGGAAATAATGTCAATTCATAATAATCTCATTAAAGGAAAGGTCATTTAAGGAAGTACATTTACACAATAACCTTAATGAGTCTATTAATTATTATACGTAGTACTTGAATGTTAAACGAAGAAAATAAACCTTTGCTCTTTTCTCACATTTGTATCAACATTCGTAAATTCACACCACAAAGTAATTTGGCTTTGGCTATTGAGTTTATCAAATCTATTTTCCTTTTTTTGGTCCCATTTTCCGAGGACGAGGACGAGGATGAGGACGAAGATGAGGACGAAGAAGTTGTTGATGGCTCGGGTGAGCGCGAGCGCGTACGACGCCTAGCCGTTACTCTAGGTGGCATAGGCACGTCCGAGCCAATTAAGTCAGGAAAATTGAGCCGAGCTTTGGTACCCCGAATCTTGTAAGCGGCTTGGTCATAAGCCAATGCTGCATCCTGCGGGGACTCATAAGTTCCTAGCCATAGCCTCGCGCCTCTCCTATTTGGATCTCTTATTTCGGCTGAAAAAGTGCCCCACTGCCTCCGCCTCACTCCTATGAACCGCCTCCAATCTTGTGGCGCGCTTTCTTCGCGCGCCACAGATGTTTCTTTTGTTTCCTCCGGGGGCTCCGGTATTACAGGGGATTCAGGGGAATTTGAGGCAGGAGTATTAGGCAATAATATTGTGCTATCTAAACTCATTGGTGAAAGAGTTTCAAAAAAATCGGAATCATCATCATAAAGAAGATGTGTGATAGATTCAAGTTCATCGAGGCTAGGTAAAGAGAAGATTTCATCATCATCAATTGAAATATTCATTCTTGTTATCTCAAAACAAAGTTTTGGATGAATAATATTTTCACTTATTTGATGAATGTAATGTAATAGTCGTAGTTGAACTCTAATGCTACTTATATATAGTACTTCTTCTTCTGTCCCAATTTATACGATACTTTTCATTTTTCGAGAGTCAAATAGTTTAAGTCTGATCAGTAAATTTTCACATGGAATCTTCAAATTTATTGTAAACTATTTAAAAAGTACTATAAATCACAATAATGGACAATTCAAAATATTTACGGTAAAAATACATTTATTTGAATCTCAAAATCTGAAAAATATCAAATAAATTGAGATGAATGGAGTATTTAACTTATTCACCTACCACTAGTCCTAATATATTTGTAGGAATTCTAAGAATATTTCCCTTAATTGTACTTGGTGTTTTTGGATAACATTTCAAATTTATTGTCTTCTCTCAATCCACCTAACCCTTGTCCTATTATCTCAGGGTGACAATTGGGCGAATTGAATCGAATTTGGATATGTCATAATGGGTCAAGACTCAACCCAATCCAACCCAAATTTATTTGGGTTAAAATGAGTTGGGTCAACTCAATTCATTTTTTACTAAGTTTTTATTGTTTTATTTGCTCTTTAAAATATTTTAGTAACTAATAAAATTATTGTTTTTTCTTTATTATGGCTATATTTAAAATATCAAATTAATAAAAAAAAAATTAACAAGATTTTCTCATAAATATTTGGATTATATATCAATCTAATTTTTAATGAGTAGAGCTAATAAATGGGCAGATTAATAACCCGTCCAAATTTAAATGGATTGGATGGGTTGAGTTTGATTTTGTCATTCCTAACGCCACCTCCAAACCCTGACTCCCTTTTCCTATTTGTTTCCATAACATTTTATTACTCCCTCCGTCCAACAATACTTATTCACTATACTATTTTGGGATGTCCAACAATACTTGTCAACTTTATGAAATTAATGAATAATTTTGCATTTAGTTTCTAATTTACCCTTATCATTTCATGTAGTCATTTTCTCTATCACATTTTTCAAGACATTATATTTATTATATTCAAATGGTAATATAATAAAATTACTCTTCTATTTATAGTTTCTTAACAAATGTACAAAGTCAATAATGGACAAGTGTTGTTGAGAAGGGGGAGTAGATAACATACAAAGACTTGGGAAAAGGGTCAAAGATACCCTTCAACTTTCATTTATTACAGTAAAACTTTACTAAATTAATACTTGGTTAATTAATAATCTCTTTAAGATAATATTTTCCTCCGGTCCCGACTTGGGCCAATGGAAAAATCATTCATTTTGATAAGATAATAAGATAATATATTTTTAGAAGACCCCTATTTAAATATATGGTCCCATTAATATTATAAATTAATAATTCTTTAAAAGTATAAATATATCTAAGACAATTTAGTAAAATATGATTCTATTGTGTTTTGTTTTTTGTAAAAATTTATATCTAATTGAACCTCATCTTTAACTTTTCTAATTGCATCCAAAAGTTTCGGTATTGTCTTTTCGAAATGCACTATAAAATTGAGAAGAGTTCTAAATGCGATAAGTGTTTCTTAGCGTAACTAGTTCCCAGGTATAATATCATCTTCAACTTTATCATCCACATTATTTTTTTCAATAGTATCCACAATTTCTTCTAACTCTGAACCTTTGAACATGTATCATTTTCACCCATCCAACAAGTTATTAACGTCTATTTTATTGCGGTAATCGAGATCATTAATCATGACCTCAAGTTCATGATTGACATTTTCACAAGTGAGTTTATTTATTAAATTCTCTGAGATTTCATCCCCCAACAAATTTTGCGATATCAAAACACTCTTTAAATTAATAAATATTAATTTATCGATTAAATAATACCTCTATAAAATAATAATATTTTATGGTTCCATCTATATTAATTTAGTGAGGTTTTACTATAGTTGAATTTACCTTAACCGTTAAACTGAAGTTATTCTTATCTCTGTCGTCACTATACTTATCATTCGTGCCCCTCTGTGGACGGAAATCCCCAAATCGGATTTGAGTTATATTCGGGTGGTGGGTTATTTTTTTAAAAGTCGGGTAATTTTAAGTGATTAGGGGATTTCCATCCATAAAGGGTAAGAACAAAGTCAACTAACAAACAAAAATTGAGCGGTATTTTTGACCCTTTTCCCGAATAACTTTTAAGACAATAATTATTTTTTATTGCAAGAGAAATAAATAATGCATTGTAATTTTCTTCCTGAAAAGTGAGAAAGCAACTGCACTTGCAAAAGTTGAGACTTATTTTAGATCACGGGAATCTTTGCACGATTATAAGGGTAATTATTTTGTTCTCTCCCCTCTGTGTACTCTTACATTTTATTACTATAAAAATATTTTTTCACTTAAAATTTGTTCAGTTTTAAAAAATTAAGATATAAATTATTAATGTATGTATATTTATTATTAAGTTTTATTCATTTTGAACATTTTAATGATTTTTAATAATTATTGATATTAAATTAAAATTATTATTTATTTATTAATTCTTGTTATTTTATTATTTTATTATTTTGAGTTAATATATTTCTCATTACAAAAGTGACTAAGATTTATTCTTAACATTATAATAGGGACTTAAATATATCTCTATCATACCAAATATGACTCATATATATCCTTTTCATATGTGATTTTCATTATTTGAATTTATTATTTTTATTTACTTTTTTATTGTAAAAATATGAGAAATAAAAAGAAAGAAGCATGAATGGAAGAAGAGAAAAAAGTAAGAAAAAGATTTAGACTACTTTTTTACGGCTATATCGTGATATTTTTTTTTTTGTATCTTTTAAAATAATTGAGATATTTATGATAAATTTTATAAGAAAGTTTATGGAAAGATAAATTTGATCATTAAAATAATAAATTTAAATTAGCAGTTGAATTAAATAAGTTAAAAAAATATGCGTGAGCAAGATCAAATATATCCATACATAAACAGAAAATAATTCTTTTTATACTTTCATTAGAAGAAAAGGGTATATTTAAGTCATTTATATGACAATAAGAATATATATATATCCACTTTTGTACCAAAAATATATCAACTCTAAATAACAATTTTTTTTATATCAAATGATCAAGTATAGTAGGGGGGTCGCTAATTGGACGGATTGAGACCGGTCTCATCATTCACACAATCTCATATTCATTAATTAATCACGTGAGTACGCATTCCGGCAACGCATAGTGAATGAAAATACTCAATCTGTCCTTTTTTACTTGTTAAATTTTGACTTGACACATCTATTAAGAAAATATTGATTGGTATAATGAGTTTACTATTTTACCCTTATTGATTGATATGATTCTAAATATATTTACTCACTACATTTTTCACGGACATTAACTCATGTTAATAAATTGAGGGTATAATAGGAAAAAATAAATTGTTTTTTCCATCCACTTTTGTACCAAAAATATATCAACTCTAAATAACAAATTTTTTATTTATCAAATGATCAAGTATAGTAGGGGGACCACTAATTGGACGGATTGGGACCGGTCTCATCATTCACACAATCTCATATTCATTGATTAATCACGTGAGTACGCATTCCGGCAATGCATAGCGAATGAAAATACTCAATCTGTCCTTTTTTACTTGTCAAATTTTGACGTGACACATCTATTAAGAAAATATTGATTGGTATAATTACTTTACCATTTTATCCTTATTAATTGATAGGATTCCAAATATATTTACTCACTACATTTTTCATAGACATTAGCTCATGTTAATAAATTGAGGGTACAATAGGAAATAATTTAAAAAATAATCTTGATTTGTCAAAAATGACAAATAAAAAGGAAAATCAAATTAGGAACAATTGGACAAGTAAAAAAGGGACAGGGGGAATATATAATTATGTTCGATAATTTGACTTTATCGGATATCAATATTTAAATATACTAATTCGCTAGTCAATCAATAAGCTATCGATTGATTTAGTATCAAATTAGTAATTAGTGGACGGTTATTAAATAGTTTATCTGAGTCAATCATTTCATGCTCCCTTCTTTCACTTTCACTCATCAATATCAAACAAAATAATTAATGTTAACTCTACGTAAGTTGATAACTCTGTAATTGTAAATCATAGTTTTTTGAAGGTGCATGCAAATAAGTAATTGTTTAACAAATATACTTACAACAAAAGTACAACTATGATAATTCTTAACGGGTACATAGTTTACACAATAAGAAATTTGAGTAATCCACCCCCGCATCATTAACCGCAAACTATAAAATATAAAATTCGTCCACCAACTGTTAATCCGATAATGTAATACCAATAAATCAATTTTATGATTAACTTATCGATTATCATTCAATTTTGAACGGATCAATTTGCTTCAACCCGTTGTGACCCTATGATATGCCTATTCATTGGTTTCAACGTATTTGATTTTTCAAGTTTTTTTAATCAACCTATTTAAAAAAGGAAAAGTTATTTGATTTGACATATTCTAATATCTACTGATTCAATTCATATTTTTAAATGATTATCTATTATCTAATTATTAGTTAATTAAATATTAGATTTAAAGTCAAAATAAGTTGAAATACATCACTTCTTAAAAAAAGCTTAAAATAGAACACTGCCTACTAAATTATTTTCCTAATTTACTCTTTCACGTCAAATCAATTCATTTTCTCTCCTAATATTTCCCTTCCCACGCTCCGACTCCAAGAATTCTTACAGTAACAATAATCATGGCAGCAAGTTTCAGTCTGTCAACGCCATGACCGGCATAATGTCTCTTCACTGGTTTAGTGGAGTTTTCGCAAAAAATGATGATCTTTGATCTGAGAGGAGAGAGAGGCGTGAGAGAGAGAAGGAAAGATAGACTTACAACAACAACAAACATGGCAGACAAGTTTCAGACACATGACCGATATATACACATGTATCTAATTAAAATTTAATGTATTTGATATAGTGTACATATTTTTAAGTTAAGATTATATGTATCTATGAGGAAAGATTTATGATGCTCGAAAAAAATGGGAAGAATGCGTGATTTGCTCCCAACTTGATGTGTTTCAGTTACATTTTATATTTAGATACACATAATTAAATGTATCTGCTTAGCATGTATCCGAAATATATGTATCTGAATGCGTCAAATAGATACATGTATATGAAGAGCAAAATATAATAGAAATTGTAATATTAAAAACTTACAAGAACACTAATAATTAGATCATAAACTAGTGAAATATATATAATTTATTCTAAAAATTGAACTGATATGTAATTCAGATTATTTGACGAAAAATTCAATTCAACTCATCATAAATCACCTTAATTAAAAGGTATCTTGTCTTTTTATAATTTAAAAATAATTTTTTCCTCTATGATTGTTGGAGCATTTAATGTCATAGAATGAGTACAAAACTTTTAGACGAGTTGTCAACACCCTTACTTATTAACCACATTGTTTTTCCAAGTCATTTTCATTTCTTTCTGGCTCTGTTTGGACAAGAAAATCATTAGATATGATCGTTTTGTTTTCTTCTTTCCCACCCAAATCATGTGAGATTCCTAATACATAGCTTTAAAAAAATAATAAAAAAATTAAAGAAATATTAACTAAAAAATTAAACTCTCACCAATATTTTAACAATTTACAAATACTGAAAAGTGATATGGAGAGTGTAGGTTGTTTAAAAAGAAAGATTTAGTATTTATTTATTTATATTTTATCTATTGTGACAATCCTATTATGTATTAAAATTAGAGTACTTCTAGACTCTCTCTTTCTTCTATAAAAATAAATAAAGCAAAGTAAAATGTATGACAAATTTAGGTGTTTATCTTATATTTATTAATCATTATAAATTTGGTCTATTATTTCTTCTATAAAATAAAGCGAAGCAAAATGCATAACAAATTGTCTGTTTCTCCTCACTTGATCGTTCTTCGTTGTGTCAATAAATAAATTTTGAAATTAATTTTTTTCTTTCTTTAAAATGACTTAAAATATTGTTTGTTCAAGAACAATAGTCACTTTTTGAAAATTTATCTTTGGGGAATTTAAGTTCAATTCCAAAAATGGACCTATATCAATTTTTGGTAAAAATTTACTTTCACTCACAAAATTTAAAAATTAATTCAAGTAAAATACATGTCCCAACACAACTTTAACAAAATATTTTTTAAGTTTAAATTAAATCTATAACCAAACGCTAACAATAATTCACTGGTTAGAGCTACAATCACACAATTCACATTGCTATCAAATATAAAATTATAATTATTTAAAATAACAATAGAGACAAAATTATAAACAGCGTCTAATGCGTCACTTTTCGTATATTTCACTTTACTTGAGTAGTGTGATATAAAATTTCTTTACTTTTAATTATTATTAAAAGAATGGAAAAATAATAATAATAAATTTAATATAATTTCACAAGTAAATTTGAAAAAAAATAAAATTTACAAAATTATCATCTTTATTTTGAAAGGATAAAGAAATTATTTTTTATTCTCCGCTCAAAGAAAGAGAAAAGTAAAAAAAAGTCACCACTACTAATAACCTAAGAAAAAGACCCATGTTAATATCTCTATAAAATAATAAAGGAAAGCAAAGTGTGTAACAAAAAAGTAACCAGCATAAATTTTGGGAGTTGAGTTTTTTTAAAAAAAGAATTTTTTTTTGACAATGTTGTCTGTTTATGAAATTTAGTCAATTTCTTTTTAAAAAAATTCTTTGAAAGAATTTTAAGTTCCAAAAACTGGTCATATTAATTTTTGGTAAAAATTCATTTTCACTCACAAAATTTTTATAAAAATTCAAGTAAAATGCATGTTTCAACATAATTTTAAGTTTTAAAAACTATTTTTCGAACAACATCAAATTTTTTTTTTTTTTTTTAAATTTTAACTAAATCAATGATCAAAAGCTAACTTAATTTGTATGGGTATTCTATGCATGTCTGATGTCACAATTAGTCGCTAGTTTAAGGATTTGACTAATCACGCAATACAAATCGCTATCTAATATAAAGTTATATTTCTTTTTAAAATCCCAATAGAGTTATTAAAATTTATCTAGTATAACAATAGAGACAATTATAAACAGTGTCTAATGTGTCCCCATTTTTTCATATTAAATTTTACTGGAGTAGTGTGGTATAAAATTTATGATTTTTAATTGTTGTTAAAAGGAGGGGAAAAATAATAATAACAACAATAAATTTAGTTTAATCCCATAAGTAAACTTAAGGAGGATAAAATGTATAAATTTTTTATCTTTATTTTTGAAAAGTTAGAGAGATTGTTTCTGACTCCCGGTTCAAAAAAAAGAGAAAAGAAAAAAAACCCATCCCCACTATTAACCTAAGAAAAAAAAACGCCTATGATACAATATCATCTTAATTAACAAAAGTAGTAGGACACCTGATTTGGTCTTAAGCGTGTGGGAGAGGTGGCCTATGAATTGACTTTTACTCCAAGGTTATCAGGAGTGTATTCGGTGTTTCATGTGTCTATGTTGAAGAAATATCATGGTGATTGCCACTTCATTATTCTTTAGGATTCGGTCCTGCTTGATGAGAATATGTCTTATCTCTAGATAGGGAGGTTCGCAAGTTGCGGTCAAAGGAGATTGCATCTGTAAGGGTCCAGTGGAAGAATCGGCCGGTTGAAGAGTCCACTTGGAAGACTGAGACTGATATGCACGGACGATATCCACATTTTTTTATCGAGTCAGGTATCATTTCTTACCCTCGTATTTTTCTTGACCGTTCGAGAACGAACGATGAGTAAATTGATATCTCATGTAACGACCCATTAGGCCGTTATGAGCACTAAAACTATTTCGACTCTTTTCGTAAGAATTTAAATGGAAATTTTGAACTATTCTTTTAACTACGGTTATTTAATTGGTGGGTATTTATTAAACAATTATTTTTATTAGTTGATGGTTAATGGGCAAGATTATAATATAGTTAATACCCAATACCACTTAGCCCGGAAATCAAGAAAGGAAAAGGGTTTGATATTCTTGAGTCGGATACGCGCACGAATTGCAAATAAAGAGGGACGCTTCTTCAGGTGATGTAACACCCCAAAAATTTCTAAGCTAAGTTTCAAATCATTTTTTATTTACATGTAAGGTCGTATCGGGTGATTCTTAAATTTCTCATATGTGTAAAGGTCAATCTTGAGTGTGGGTATGGATTTGGATATGAATTAAGGTCACTAGAACCCCTTAGCACAAAGTTGAGTTGAAAGTTTCCATACATATTAAGTTTTTATGTAAGATTCTACTTGGGTCAACTTCAAACGACCATATCTCTTAGAATATAAAGTGTTACGTGGATCATAACCTATTAAATTGAGGTCATTGAATCTTCCTTTCAATGCCACCCGTTTCGTGTCAATCCGAGTTTTTAGTAAAACGTTATGGCAATTTTTTATAATACGATACAGTGTAGTGACGAATTAGCCGACGAAAAACATTAAAATGAGTCATTTTTGTCTTTTTACCTCTAAGAAAACCCTAAGCAAATTTCTTGACTAATATAAGGCCCAAAACAATTAGGGTTTCATCTCTTAATCCCCAATTCTTTTCTCTCTCAAACCCTAATGCAAAACCCTAAGAAAATAAAATCAAGGAGAAGGTTTCTATTTAAGATTCTTTCAATCTTTTTCAAGATTCTTATTTAAGGTAAGTTCTTCTCTAAAAATTTCATTCTTTCCAACTCAAATTCCTTCATACATTTATGAATCATTAATGAAAATCATAATTCTTGGCCATAGAGTTTCAAGAAACTAATTCAAAAATCTCAAGAAAGATTTTCTTGACCGTTCTCCTTCAAGCTAAAGTTTCAAGGCTTCTAATCAAGTTCTTCTTCAAGATTCTTCAAGAACCTCGTTCTTCTAGGTATGTAAGACTATTCATAGTGATGGATCAAGTTCGCCTCACGCCCTACATCTCAATTCATTCAGTAAAAGTTTAATCTAGGGTTATACCCTTAGTTTCGAGAATTCTTGATATGAGTTATGTTATTGATTTTGAGTTCTAAATCCTTGATCGTGAGTTGTTATATATATTATTATATATTGAGATCCTTAGTTGTTGTTCATGTTTATAACCAGTATTAACTCTATTTTGAGTTATAATTTTTGAGAATCTTTTAAAGCAAACATTTTTGTTTTCAACTGATCTCTGAGAAAGCAAAGATGAGTTTTGAGAAAGAGTTTTAACCAAGATTTGATAAGAGTATTTTAAAGTATCTTTTTAGAAGAGTTTAAGGGCACATAGATGGTTCCAAAAGCAATATTTTTACATTGAGAAGAGAACTATGATTCATGATTAGTATGACAGTCGAATATGTCATCTAGTATGACATCTAGATATGCCATCAATGTTTATGCAGTATGACTTCCCGAGTCATCAATGATGAGATCACAATAAACATTTGTTTTAAAATATTTTTTTCTAAGAAAGTCACTACTAAAAAACTGCCGAAAAACGACGACCAAAAGCAACGGACTGCATCGCTTTTTTGATCAAAATCGACGGAAAAGCGACGCAGTCATGTTCGTCACTTTTTGGCTCGACGCTAGTCCGTCGCTTTTTGATTCTTTTTTCCAGGAATTTATTTTTAACAAAAGCGACGGACTCCGTCGCTTTTTTTATATTTTCATTTCCAAAAAGCGATGCAGTCCGTCGCTTTTCTGTAAATTTATATTTTGAAAATCCCAAAAAAGCGACGGACTAAAGGACACTATCCGTCGCTTTTCTAGAAATTAATTTTTTGAAATACCCATAAAAGTGACGGACTAAAGGACCCTGTCCGTCGCTTTTCTGGAAATTAATTTTTTGAAATACCCAGAAAAGCGACGGACTAAAGGACCTTGTCCGTCACTTTTCTGGGTTTATTTGAAAAAAATAATGCAAAAAAAGCGACAAACAAAACCACCCTGTCCGTCGCTTTTTTCTGCAATTTTTTTTCAACAGAAACTGCTTCTGCTGCCCACCTGCAAATATAAATCAATTCAATTCATATTGAACCAACCCAATCAAACAAAATATAATGTAAACATTATACACAACATATAAAACAACAAACTTAAATCAATCTGCAAAAATATCTAAATCACAATACAAAAACTTATAAAGTCATTCAAAATGTGTTTCAAAAATTCACAAAGTTTATAAAAGAGACCCAAACTAGGGAGTGCGATCTACAAAATCAGCATCCTCCTCACTGTCGTCGTCGGTGTCCTCGGGAGCCGAAGATGTAGTAGGTCGACGAGAGAGGTTCAACACTTGTTCTTTGATTTGCTGAACGGTCGCACTCATGCTTTGTTGTTCAGCTACTCTTCTCCACTCAGAATCTGTCAGTGCCGATGTAAGTTGTGCTATTTGAGCCGACATAGCAGCAATCTGAACACCGTCAAGTTCCTCGGCTTGACGTGACGATCCAATACCTTGTAAGTCTGACTGGAGTCGTCTTACATCGTTTTGAGAGCCTCAACCATAGACTCTACCCTTGTTAGTCCCCCCTACCATTTTTTCTGTCCAAATTTGGCTAGATAGTTCGGGTGTCAGTTGGACCGAACTATCTAGATACTCATTGACGTACTGATGAAACTCATTCTGCATATTAAATATAAAAATTAACATCAATATATATACATATCATAAATATATTCACTATTAATATATATTATTCATATTAAATTAAATAACTTACAAAAGTTCGTTCGGCCCTTTCCTCCACCCACACATTCGGATCCGACTCATTTTCTTTCTTTTTCACATGAGTCTTCTTGAAAACCTCCGGTACAAGGGGAGTGTGCCCCATTTCTTTTTCCTATAAATAAAAATGAAATTTATATTATAACGATATTAATCAACTAATTATTTATTTAAAAGTTTGAATTAGAACTTACCATCTCTCTTGTAATTATTCCAAC
>JAJONR010009476.1:0-24699 GCA_029582245.1 Solanum etuberosum
AACTACCATGTCCTCAGCAATCAGATCATGAAAAATAAGTTGAAGTTCCTGCACTTGTGATCCAACAGTTTTACTATCTGACATTTTATAGTCTAAAAACTGTGCGACCACAAACTTTTTCAAGCATGCATCTTCTGTCTTATATTTCTTCTCAAGTGCATCCCACAACTCTTTCGAAGTTGTCATTACACTATAGACATTATATAAGTCATCCTCTAAAGCACTTAGAATGTAGCATTTACATAGGAAGTCTGCCTGTTTCCATGCTTCAACAATCATGAACTTTTCTCTGTCTGACATATCAGCAGCAGACACTGGAGTTTCTTCATTGGTAAATTTCTGCAGACCAAGAGTGGTAAGCCAGAAAAATACCTGTTGCTGCCATCCTTTGAAATTCACACCAGAGAATTTTTCCGGTTTCTCTACTGGTGGTACAGCAGTTTGGGTTGGTGCAGCAACAGCCACCGTAACATTATTGTTTGCCATTTCAGAATCAGAATCTGTAATAAACATAAATCGATACAAATGGCTCAGTAAGCAATAACTTAAGTTGCAAACTTAATAGGAGTTTAAAACCACGAAGGTTTTTGTCTCCACCAAAAATACAAACACAGATTAAAAACCAGAAATAATTTTCTTAAGATTGTTGCCCAATCTGTGTTTAAAAACAGTACTACTAATTACAACAAACTTTGCAGAAACACGAAGTTACCAAAGTTTACTGAACCAGTGAAAAATTGAAGAACATAAATTAATTCACAAAACTAAAATCTGAAACAACGTACCAGAATCTGGAAAAAATAAAACGGAAAGAAGATCAAGCCCACTGAATGCACAGTGTCCCCTTAAGGAAATTATTCCTCTCTAGTATCTGAGGTTTGATTTGGAATATGTCCTCCCAGGATAGAATGATCTCAATCACCAGTGTATTGTTACCCAAAACGCTGGTGTCAGCGAACCACTCAACGACAGTAAAGTACACGAAGAAAAATTTGTGCAGAAGAAGAAGAAGAAATCAAAAAATTTCGTAAGTAAAAAGTCTGAAGAATCATTGGTATTTATAGGCAAGAAGAACTGTTTCCGAAAGGTTGCAACATTTCAGAAACCACACGACCATTTATGAAAGTTTGCAACCTTTCAAACGGTTATGACTGTTCCTGAAAGTTGCAACCTTTCAGAACAGTCATCTCCAACGGCGGGAAATTTAAATTAAAATGAGAAAGTGTTTTAAATAAAACGGGGTCGCGCGGATTCGAGTCGGGTCGGAACGTTTCGGTTAATTCGATCGATCATTTTCCGAAGCCGAGGCCGAGCGAGCGACGACGACGGCGCGAGGGGGGTCCCTCTTTCCAACCCTTTTAACAACTAATAGAAGTGTTTCTCTATTTAAACACTTCTATTTTTCTTTCCACCACCAATGAGGGAGAAATGCCTTTTCTTAAAGTATAAGAGAATCTTTTCTCATTCCTCTTTTCATCTTCCCTTCATTTCCCATTAACTCTTGCTATACCCAACACCGTCTTCCTTGGGAATGCATGAAGCAATCTTCCTTTATTCTTTCAATGATCATTCCAGGAAAAAAGATGCCAGGAAATGGCATAGATGTCTACTTACAACCTCGTATCCAAGAGTTGGGAGAATTGTGGTATGATGGAGTGCAGACATTAGATTCTTCAACAAATGAAACATTTAAAATGCGAGCAACTTTAATATGGACAATTAGTGATTTTCCTGGGCTTGGTAACTTATCTGGATGGAACAACTAACGAAGAGATCTTGGCGGAAACACATACACTCAATTTGCTTTCCCCAGATGTAACTTTGCTACAGACTCTTATAGGTTGAAGCATAGTAGAAATGGTGTTTTATGGGTCATCGTCGTTTTCTTGAAAGTGGCCATCGATTTAGATTACAACGTCTTTGTTTTAATGGAAAAATCGAGCAACGAGTGCCAACAGTTACATTATCAGGATCAGATATCTTGAAACAAATGGAGGGCATTCCTATCAATTTTGGAAAGACTGTCGAGATGAATAATAAGCGCAAAAGAGCTCAAGAAAAAACTGTTGTTGAAGATGAATCAAGACAATGGAGAAAGAGAAGCATATTTTTTGACCTTCCTTATTAGGAATCTAACTTGTTGCGTCATAATCTAGATGTTATGCACATTGAGAAGAATGTGTGTGAGAATTTGATATATACTTTGCTTAGTGATTCTGAAAAATGAAAAGACAATCCTCAAGCTCGAAAGGATCTTAAAGAAATGGGTATAATACAAGAACTTTGGCCAGATGAGAAAGGAAATTATAAGCCATATTTGTTTACTATTTTAAATACGAAGAAATATGATTTTAAGAAAGATGTATTTTTGAGAACTTTAAAGAATGTGAAAATGCGCGATGGATATGCTAGATACATTTCGAGATGTATCAATTTGAAACAAAGAAAGATCTTTGGAATGAAGAGTCAGGATTTTCACATTCTCATGCAACACTTGTTACCAATTGCAATACGTAAAGTTCTGCCTGATAAGGTGACTGCCGTGCTAATGGAGTTGAGTTCGTTCTTTCGACAACTATGTGCCAAAAACTTAAGTCTCTCAGATCTTTACAAGTTGCAGTCTCCATATGTTCACACTATTAACCACTTAAAAATTCTTTACAATCATGGTTCATTTGACTTGTCATCTAGTCGCTGAAGTAAAACTTGGGGGTCCAGTGCTGTATCGGTGGATGTATTTTGTGGAAAGGTAATTAAAATTTCTTATTTTTTTTATTGTAAGTTATTATTTAAGTGAAAGAGATTGTATCCATTTAGTAATTATTCATCTTTTGATCAGGGGAAATTCAACTAAGATAATGAATGATGATCTCTCTGCCTCGCGAAGATACTGGACGGTGCCATCCATGATTTTAACAAGTTTCTGCTGATGTATACGCCAAGACCTTCCCTTGATATATGTTCTGACTGTAGTGGAATATGTTGAATTATCTCGTTAGGTATCCCTGGGGCTGGATGAGTGATCCTAAGAGGTGAAATGCAGTATAGTAAGATTTAATGTACCGTGGAAGAAGATCAGTCTTCAAACTTCGCACGTTTAAGTCTAAAGTTCATAATCTTAGAGGGAAGAAGCTGTTTGTTAGATCTACATATTTGAATATAGCAGGTTTATCATATAAGATATCAGCATATGTGAGATATTAAGTGTCTTAATTCCTGACAGCTTAGATAAAATCAGTGATACATCATTCAATGAATATGTGGTTCATAGAGTCATCAACTGGTATATGACAACAATATTATACTTGTTTTTCTTTTGCACAGGAGAAAATTTAAGAAATTTAAAGTCATATCATACCTTTTAGACCAAAATGTCTTTGGCAAGTAGAAACCTCCTCTTCCTTTCTTGTTTTGCCTTCACATACTTGGTAGTGCAAAGTTGTTCTTTCCTTGATACACAATAAATGATGCTAGCTAGTGCTTATTTACATACATCAAAGTGTTAATCCACTGAAATGTGATACTACTTGTTTGTATTGCAAAGTTTCCCTTATTTTGATACTACAATGTGAGATTAGGATCTAGATAAAGTGAGTTTTAAATAAGAAGAGGTTATAATGTTTTAGGGGTTAATTGTCAAGATGAAGTGATCAAATGCAAATGAACCGTAACATAGTACATCTATGGGTTGTGTACTTGTGTGTGCTATTTATGCTACTGTAACATAATACATCTATGTGGTTTTTTTATTATAATTGCAAGGCACCAACTTTTTATTACCAAAGCAACAGTACTTACAGCATGTCCCCATCTATGTGTACTTGTGTGTGCTATTTAACATAAGAAGATCTTGTTAAGGCATGTATGTAGTAGCCCCACTAGGTCTTATGTAGGTTGTGTATTGTGTGCTACTACCTAGAAGTGTAAAAAATCTTTTATAATGTGATGTGAGTCTATAGAAGTTAAATTCGAAGGGAAAATAGATAACCTTAACTAAGTAAATTATGTTTAGCTTTTCTAATAGTAATAGACTAATAGTGGTGCATTTTCAATTTGTTACTATCCCCTATCTTTTTTTGTGTGGAGAAATAATTCCATTTCTCTAATAAATTGTTGTTATCTACTGGAAGATTTTGTCAGTGGTGGTAAATACTTTTTGGTTCCAAAGTGTATGATTTAAATTCAATGATAGATTATGGTTCAATTTTAAAGAAAGTTTTTGGAAAGTTCTTTTTGGAATAATTGGTGATTGGATTAGGATTTACAAAAATGGTATTTGAAAATCTTTTCACTATGTAGGTGAGAAGTGTACTTTAGATTAAAAGAGGCAAATTTTCAAGAAATGTTTTCTAAGTTCACAATTCTCTATGCGTTAACACTTATAGTCATTCATTGATATTTCTGTGTGAATACATATATTTTTGGAGTATGATCATCAATTTGCCTGTTAATTAATAATTTTTTTCCAGGCATCCGATGCAAAAAGTGGGGCTCATCACCCATCGGACCAACCATCGATTAGAAATCTTCGATGATGGACTAAGCATCAACTAGGAATCATTTTTAGTATCTTTTTTTTCTGGATATTCTAGTTGAATGACATTTGAAATTACTATTTTGATGGTGTAATTTTGAATAACACTTTAAAACATTAGTATTTTGATGATGTAATTTTGGAGCTTTGATTAACACTTCAAAACAGTAGTATTTTGATGATGTAATTTTGGAGTAGTTTTATTTAATGTAATGAATATTTTGCTCATTTGATCTTTTTTGTTGTGTTAAAATTACTAATTATAAAAATTTAAATATATAGGGTGCAATAAATATGGATTGACAAGATTAGAAAATATTATTATTACGACGTCACGAATTGAACATTACGGCGTTTTTTAACTGTCTTAATATATAAATGATTTACCATTTTTCACAATTACAACGGTTGTGAACCGTTGCTCTATACAAAAAAATGTCGCATTTAAAAAGAAATATTGTGATGGTTTTATATATGTATTACGATGGTTTTTTGTATATATTATGATGGTTTCTTAAAAACCGCCATAATACGTTTGTGACAGACGGGATTATGACATTTTCACAAAACCCCGTTATAGTACATTGTGACGGTTTGAAATCGTCGCATTACGTATAAATAACCGTCGGAATAACCCCTTTTTTTTAGTGTCAAAATTTCCAAAAATCACAACGTTTCAACAATATTCTCAAACCAACTTCACTGATGATCAAAAATGGCTTGAGGCAACTATCGAGAAGGTAAAACAATAATTTTATAAAAAATTCTAAAATTGACCTTTCGAGTTATTACACGCGACCTTAACTTTTAAAACACGGTATAAGATACAAAGCATTTCAAAGTGTATGTATGTACCATAATGTGAAGTTACTTTTCCTTTTTCAAAGTAAATATCCATTAATATTATCTGCCCATGAGGCAGACTATTGAAACCCTCTCTTTTTTAGGTAACAAAAGTGTACCAAATTTTTTAATTAACTAAAGTAAAAAATTATAAGATCTCTTAACTAATTGATAGTTATGGTACATTGTTTAAATTAAATTTTTTTTCTATGAGGTAAGCTTCTTATTTAGTGTCTTAAGCATTAGTATTTTCTATCTATTTCATGCAAATTTTAATTGTTTCTAAACGATAACATGTAACTTTTAATGAATATACTCATGACATATAGTAATTAATACTTGAATAGTAAATACCATATAACAAGTTCTTTTTTATGATAATGATTTCGAAGTACAAAAAAAACTAAAATGAAATATATTTTAATTATATTTGTCGACATTGAAATTTTGTGGGACTCTACAAGACGTGTTCAATTTGAGTTGGGACTCTACAAGGTGTGTTGAATTCCAATTAGGGATTCTTCAAGGCTACTCAACCCTAAAACCTAGTTCATGCCTATATAAAGGGTACTATATTCCCTTGAAAGGACATGTCAAATATTTCGCAAATTCATGAAATATTCATAAAGAGATCAAATTCAAATAATCCTAGTTCGAGAAATACACCACTAACGGCCCTCGAATCATGGATAAATATTATGAGAGAAGAATCAAGGGAGGAACAAAATTGTATCTACATATTTTTATCAATAAAATCATGTTTCCTCATATTTTATTTGTGATTGCGATTTATTTTGTGTCGCTTTAAAATTTGTTGCAAATAAAATTGACATGCCCAGTGGGACCAAATATGTCCTTCATCTCTTCTCTCACAGATCAAATCTGCAAATCTGAAATAACAAAACCACAAAGGTGGAAGAATTGGTACTTCAACCTTCGTCTTTGAGTCTCAACAAGTCTACACTCCGAAAAGCCTTAAAGCAAGGGACATTTTTAGACATTGAAATTTTGTGGGACTCTACAAGATGTGTCCAATTCGAGTTGGGACTCTACAAGGTGTGTTGAATTACAATTATGATTCTTGGAGGCTACTCAACCCTAAACTCTAGTTCCTGCCTATATAAAGGGTATTATATTCCCTTGTAAAGGCATCTCAAATATTCCACAAATTCGTAGAATATTCATAAAGAGATCAAATTCAAATCATCCTAGTTCGAGAAACACCACCAATGACCCTCGAATCATGGATAAATCTTATGAGAGAAGAATCGAGGGAGGAATAGAATTGTACCTACATATTTATCAATAAAGTTATGTTTCTTCATATTTTATTTGTAGTTGCAATATATTTTGTTTCACTTTAAAATTTGTTGCAAACAATTTTACATAGTTTAAATTAATAAAGAATTTATATATGGTAAAGTTTTAATAGCCTTATCTTCTATTAGTTTCAACATCCCACATAATAGGATAATAATTAAATTACAATTACTTAAGAAAAATACTAAACATCAATTTGATCTATTATTGAATATTTTTAATGAAGAGAAAATCAATCAACGTTGTTTGTAAAAATCTTCATGTTCTTACTATAATATAGATATAGATAAAAGGAGCTTACCGAAATATAGCATGTATGTATATCAATCTATAATGAGTCTTGATATGTTGAGTCGTGGTAATAAATAAAATACCATATTTGAAACTTTAGTATTTTATAATAAGATTCCGAAAACAAAAAGGATAAAAGGAATTTTAATTGCAAATTTTATTTATTTTTAAACAATAATATGTAACTCTTAATGAATATGATCATGACATATAGTAATCAACACTTTATCAGTAAATACTTGAATATGATCATGACATATCGTAGTCAACCTTTGAGTCAGTAAATACCACATAGCAAGTTCTTTTTCTTTTAGATGATGATGATGACTCCGAAGTAAAAAAAAAATTAATATGGAATATATTTTAATTATATTACATAGTTTAAATAAACAAAGAATGTATATATGGTAAAGATTTAATAGCTTTATCTTCTATTAATTTCAAAATCCTACATAATAGGATAACAATTTTAGTTTGGAGATTAATCTAATTGCTAAGCATGCTTACACTTGTGGTGACACAGAGTGCCACTTTTAATGCTACGTGTGGTACTTATAAATACAAGTCATTATCGTGGGATATTTTTAACAAAGACATTTCGGCATTTGATTTTCCTTATCCTTTAGAAAAGTTTAACAAAGACATTGCAGCAATACTTACGAAATGAAGGGATATTTGGGACAGGACTCATCGTCTTTGTATGAAGAATTCAAATTCCTAAATGATTTCCTGGAAACAATTAATTGGAGAACCTATTTCAATGAGGATTGTGAAAGGGCACTAATAGATTCTTTAGTTGAGCTAGCTAGGAGGGAATTCATGTCATTGCCTGCAGTAAGATCAATTATGCAACACTTAGAGAAAGTAGATTTTACTGAAAATGAATTGACAGAGGAGTGTTCGATATGCATGAGCAGGTACTTACCTGGTTCAGAAGCATACAACATGCCTTGCAACCATTGTTTCCATTCTGGCTGCATTGAAACCTGGCTTCTTAAGACACCAAGTTGTCCTATGGTTGCCATCAACTGAGTAAAAATACAAGTAGTCATCCCTTTCTGGATATTCGTAATTTGCATCGTTGTTTTTTGTTACCTTGTTAATCAAATTCTCAGTTGTAATTCGGGTACATTAAGTATTTATGTGGGAAATTGGTTTGTTTCATCTCTAATTAACCTTACTTTTCTTGTTTTCTGTAAGTGTCACAATTATCTTTCCATAATTATAAGTTGAGTCTGGAAGTAATTAGGAAATTGGATTCCAAAATCGAAAAGGAAAAAGGAAGGTTAAGTGCCTATTTGGAAGTTTGTATTTTTGGTAATAAGAATACGAAAAAGGAAAATGATTAAAAAAAGAGTCAAATCCTAATCCTACACAAAAATTGAAAATCAACCCAATGGAATGGAAACCTTCTTTCTCTTCTCTCTCTTTTCTCTTTAGCCAGAGAGTAGAAAATACTTTTTAGGAAAATAGTTTCTAACCTGGAAACCAATTCCTGGATAATTGATCTGACATTTGACCCTGACCCTGACCCGAACCCCAACTCGAGACCTGACCTCGACCTCGACATGAGACCCGACCCCCATATCAACCCCAACTCCATACTCGACCCCAACATCAACCCCGACTCGAGACCCAACTTAAACCTCGACTCGAGACCCAACCTTGACCCGAGACCCTATCCCAACCCTGATCCAAGACCCGACCTTAACCTCGACCCGAGACCTGACTCCGACCACTACCCGAGACATGACCCCAACCTCGACTCGATACTTGACCCCGACCTTGACCTAAGACACCAACCCCATCTCCGAACCCAACACCTGACCCCGAACCCTACTTGACCCCAATCGTGACCCTGACCAGAGATCGGACCCTAATTTGTGACACGACCCCAACCTAAGACCTTGAATCGACCCCAACCCCAACTCGATCCTAACCCTAACCCCATACTCATATCGACCCGAGACCCTGACATGAGACCCGACCCCTGGTGACCCTACCCTGACCTGACCATAACCCCGACCTCCCAATCCAAACTACGAACAGAAACCCCAACTTGAGACATGACCCCAACCGCGACCTGAGAAATTGACATGGGACCTGACCCCGACATGTGACCTGATCCCGACCCCAACCCCAAACCTTGATCCAATCTTGACATTGACACTCGACTTCGATTTCTAAACCCTAATTTGACATTGACACTCAAATCGAGATCCCAACCTGAGACTCGACCCTGAATCGAAACTTAATCCTGACACAAGATTCAACCCCAACCCTAACCAGAGACCTAATCCCAACCTGACCTGAGACCCTAACTTGAGACCTAACCCCGACCCCAACCCGAGACCCCTACATTAGACCTGACCCGAATCCCGACCCCGACCTCAGACTTGACCCCGACCCCAACCTCGACCTGATTCCTAACCCCGACCCTAACCCCAAACCTTGTTCCAACCTTGAAATTGACATTTGACATCCAATTTCCAAACCTTAATTCGACATTGAAAACTCAAATCGAGATCCCGACCTGAGACCTTGACTCAGACTTGAGATCCAACCCCAATCTAAGACCCTGACCAGAGAACCGACCCCGACCCCGACCCGAGAACTGAACCTAACTCAAACTTGATTCTCACTTGAGACCCAACCCCGATGTGAGACCCTGAACATTGCTCCAACCTTAACATTGATTCGACATTGAAACCCCAATCGAGACCCAACACCAAAATTGATACTTGACTTCGAACCGGGACCTGACCCTAACTTGGGACCCAACTTTCAAAATGGGATCCGTCTTCAACATTAGACCCTAGTATCCGACCCCGACACCCGATTCAAAATCCCATTCCAACACTTGATTTGAGACCCGACCTCGACACTCAACCCAGAATTTGACCTCTAATTCTAACTCGAGATCTGACCCTAACTCAATCTAAAACTCAGAAGTTGGGTCTCAAATCGAGATCGAGAGTTGGGTCTCAAATTGAGAATCAGGAGTCGGATCTAAGATTAGTATTGATAAGGATGGAAAGTTGAGGTGTGAGGTTCAAAATGATTTCGGAAAATGGTTTCCTTACTTTTTTTAAGGGAAGTTATTTTCCTTAAATTTGAGGAAAATAAGTTGATTTGGAAAACATTTTCCAAAACATTTGTGCCAACCAAACATGAAAAAATTGAAAAATATTTTCCTTCATACAAACACACCCTAAATGGAGTCATCAACTGCTAGAGAAATTTGTGTGTTTCCCGAAATTTGTAATGTTATAAGAAGCCCTCCTGTCCAGCCGTTTTAGGTAACAATTTTAACTTGGAGATTGATTTACTTGCCAAGCATGCTTACACTTGTGGTGAGTGGTGACAACAATGTCGAAGAGTGCCAATTTTGGTACTAGGTGGAAATACAAGTACAAGTCATTATCATGGGATATTGTTGACAGAGATCTTTCGGTATATTATTTTTCTTATCTATTCGAAAAGATTAAGTGGGATGGTGTTGATAAAATTCTGGAGAACAACGATGATTTGATCCAACAAATCTTGGAGTTTACTCCTACTGTGCAAAATGTCGCCTCCTTTTTCAAAATGATGATACGGTTTATGTGAGTCTAATATTTGCTAAGCACAAATCTCTATCTCCTCAAGAATTTCAACTTACCCAAGCGAGAATTTTCGCGAACCATTATGAAAGCACTGCAGTAATACTTTGGCCACAAGTTCGTGCCAAAATCAACATATTGGGATGTGGATCACCTTACGTAGTAGAAATATTGAGGGATTCAATTAATTGGAGAATGTGTATCGATGAGAATTACGAAAGGGTACTAATAGAGTCTTTGATTGAGCATGCTAGGAGGGAATTCAGGTTGTTGCCTGCAGTAAGATAAAGAATGCAGTTCTTACAGAGAGTACATCTTCCACAAAACAAATTTATAGATGAGTGTTCGATATGCATGGGGAGTTACTTGCCTGAACAAGAAGCATACAACATGCCTTGCAATCACACTTTCCATTCTGGCTACATTGATACTTGGCTTCTTAAAACCCCAAGTTGTCCTATGTTGTTGTTACACGTTGCCACCAATGGACTCAACAGAGCAAGTGTTCTCCTTCTTCTAAAATATATGTTTAGATAAATTTTGTCAACAATGTATCTTTACTTATAGCAAAAAGATTCTAGTTATTGAACTTAGGGTCTTGGCACCCAACAATTTCTATATTTTTCTATAGAAAAACATCATATTTAAGCTTCAAGATACTTGTATTCACATGAATGCAGGATTGTATCTTTTGCTTTTTTCCAGAGAGGTTCTATAGTTACTTGAGTTGTTAAAACATGAAGTTTTGTTTTATACTTTATACCACTCTAATTTAATATGTACATTAGGATAGATTCTAAGCACATCAACAAAATAATTAATCCATTAGTTTATGAAAACTTGGATGAAATTTAACATAACCGAATAATGTCATAAAAGCACTAACGGGTATAAACTAAGGTAATATTAGAATTTCCAGAAATATTGTCCTAACCATGTCAGATCGGTTAAATAATGTATTGCTTTTAGATAATCCGACACACATTCATCGAATGAAAATGAATAAAGAAGAAAATTGAACTTTGCGCATGTTTAAAGAGAGTACCATACATCGAACTTACAGTTTTTTTATAAAAGACATTCCTCTTCTTGCTCATGTTTCCAAATACCACACATTATTTTAAATTTTGATGCAACTCCTACTTTCTTCCATCACTTGAGTACTTATCAATTATTAATAGTAATTGTTTTCTATTCTTGAATTTGGAGTGTTTAATGAAGTCATGATTTTTCAGGAAAAAATAAATTATATATGTTTTATATTTAGGTCAAAATTTCCTCAACTTTATTGAATCATTAAAATTTTATAACAAAACAAAATAAAAACAACTCCTACATCTAAAAGGAGTTCATAGTCCAAACAAGCTCTAATTAACCTTAATTTTCTTGTTTTCTGTAAGGAAATTATAATGTAGTTCGTAAACCTATGGTAATTATATTTCCAAAATTGTAAGTTTAGTTCACAAGTAATTAGATAATTGGAAACCAAAATCGAAAAGGAAAAAAGAAAGGTTTAAGTGCACAAAAATGGAAAAGGATTACAAAAATGAGTCAATTCCTAAACCTACACAAAAATGGAAACCTTTTTTCTCTTCACTTTATATACTTACATACATACGAGTCTTAATTTTCGCTGCCAACATTTAATTAACCTTAATGGAGTGTAGAACTTCTAGTGAAATTTGTGTGGCCAAATTTATAATGCTATAAGAAGCCCTCTTAGTACAACCATTTCAGGTAACAATTTTAATTTGAAGATTATATACTTGCCAAGCATATTTACACTTGTGGTGACAACAATGTCGAAGAGTGCCAATTTGATACTAGGTGGGGTTATAAGTACAAGTCATTATTGTTGACAGAGAGTTTTCAGCATATGATTTTTCTTATCCTTTAGAAAAGATTAAGTGGGATGGTGTTGATAAAATTTTGGAGAACAAAGATGATTTGATCCAACAAATCTTGGAGTTTACTCGTACCATGCAAAACGTTACGCCTCATTTTCAAGACGATGATACAGCTTATTTGAGTCTGATATTTACTAAGTACGAATCTGTATCTCTTCAAGAATTTCAACTTATCCAAGCGAGAATTTTTGCAAAACATTATGAAAGCACTGCAGTAATACTTTGGGCAGAAGTCTGTGCCGAAATCAATGGATTGGGATGTGGATCATCTTTGTATGAAGAATTTCAATGCCTAGAAGGTTGCGTAGAAAAATTTATGAGGGAGTAAATTAAATGGAGAACGTGTATTGATGAGAATTGCAAAATGGTACTAATAAAGTCTTTAATTGAGAAAGCTAGGAAGGAATTCAGCTCACTACTTGCAGCAAGATCAAGAATGCATGTCACGATCCAAAAATGGACGTGATGATACTCGTCTAATCCCACCTAGACAAGTCAACCTAAACCCCAACAATAAGAAAGACATGCAGAAATAAACAGATAATAACAAAAACGCAAAAAAACTCAGTCATTCTAAAATACCCCCAAAACTTGATTGTCATGTGTACAAACAACTAGTGTAATGAAAGACATGCAGAAATAAACTGATAATAACAAAAACGCGGAAAAACTCAGTCATTCTAAAATACCCCCAAAACTTGATTGTCATGTGTACAAACAACTAGTGTAATAATACAAAATTAGAAATATAAATACAAGCCTCAATATCTTTGTATCTCGAGTAGAAAAAACATAAGTAAGGAACGAGAGGGCCAGGCGGGATGACAAGCAGTTACCTATCAAGTGTCCATCGAAAAGCCTCAGATGTAAATAGAAGAAGAGTAATGACACAGATCCGGGCTCGGAACCTACACAAGTGTAGAAGCAAGGAGTGTGTATCAAACAACACGGTACTAAGCAAGTAACCCAGTAAAACAAGGAAAAACTAGCTAGAGAACGAGAACTCCTTTCATCTACACTGAACCACCACAACTAAAACATGCATAGAAATTAGTCCAGCCTAACCGTTCACAATAAGTGGTTCACAAGGTTTCATAGTCATAGTTCAACATTTACATTTCATCAATTCACACAAGTCAAGATTATCACTTACAATAGTAAAGTTCATCTATCACAAGTATCAAAAGTCATAAATCACAAGTATCAAGATCATCATGCACAACAATCAAGTATACCAAACACAAGAAATCGGTATTGTAACATCTCATTATTAGAAAGAGTTAAATTTAGAAAGAACTAATTTGGAAAGAGCCAAATTGAGAATTTGGCAAGTTATGCTTAAGTCGTGAGTTTTGGTTCAACTTCAAATGATCATAACTTTCAGTACAGGATGAGTTAGGTGGCCCATAAGATATCAAATAAAAGGTATTTTAATTCTCTTTCCAACGCCACCAATTTTGCTAAATTTCGAGTTCGGATAAGAGAGATATGGCCGTTTGAAGTCAGCCTGTCCCGTTAAGGAAAATTTACCCAAATTAGTGAAGGGTATTTTGGTCTTTTTCTTACCCCATCAGCTTTAAATATTTTTAGTAATATTTTAGGCGTCTAAACTGATTTGGGTCAGTTTTCACAATCCTAAAATACGCTTAGGATTTTAGAGAGAAGTTCAAGAAGAAAAAAGATGAGAAAATGAAGAACGATCAAGATTCTTATGAAGCTTTGAGGATTTCCACCAAGAATTTGATTCCTTCGAGGTATGTAAGTTCTCATAGTGCTGGGTTCATTTCCCACACACCAATCATGTGATTTTTATCCGTAATTCCATTCTTGAGGTTGAATAATTTGAGTTCTTGAGGTTTTGTGCTTCGTTCTTTGATAATGAAGTTCTTGTTGAGTTCATGAGGTGAGAGTTACGAATGAGTGTTGTTCTTGGTGGGTTTTGGTGTAGATTTTGTTGGGATTATGATTTCAAAGGAGTTTGAAGGAATTCATTCGAATCTAGATAAGTTAGGGCTTGAGTTTGAGAAGAGATTTTCGTCAAAAATCTGGGCATAAGGGTGGGGCGGTGCGCCACCCTGTGCCAGAACTACTCCACAGTAGTTTGGGGCCTGGCACGTCGCGCCACTCAGTGCGCCCCAAACACTGGTCTGTAGTTTTGGGGCTGGGACCCTGCGTCACTCAGTGCGTCAGGGTCGCCAGGTCCCCTACCCTTCCGACCTTCTTTCCGTGTGAGTTCCCTCGAATCGTACCTACATTTTCTACTTGATATCCACATTTAAAATCTTCATTAATCCTTGAGAGATCAAGCATATCCAAGTCATAACTCTTGAATTCATAATTCAAATTTTAAGATAGAGTCAAGAGTAAAGTTTGGGGAAGTAATTTCGAGTCTTTTGAGAAGTCTTTTGCAAACCTTTTAAAAATTGTTTTAAGACTTGAATACTTGAGTATGAGGATGAGTAAAGTTGAGTTTCATTTTTCAAAATGAATATATGAGAACTAAGTATTCCCAAGAGTAAATGTTTTTACATTTAAAATGAGGGGAAACATCAATTTCCAAATGAGTTCATGAGGAGTTTTTGAGTATAATCTCTTTTAAGAGAACCTTTTGAGTAATAATCTCAAATTTTGAGGATGGCGAAATGTTTTTAAACATATGAACTGAGTTATATTATTGGGAGTAGTATTGAGCACTGATATGGGGACGAGTTCAAACAATTCAAAGTCCTTATAAACCATGTAGCTAACATGGGTAGAAAGGACCATACTTTTTAGATGATTCCTTATTGCTTTTTAAGCATAACTTAGTGGATCCACTTATTTGAAGAGTTCTATACCCCGGTAAGGTATATGACAGTTCTGGCACATGGGCGAGACGTTGTATCATCACATATATCATAGTGATGGTTGTTGGTTAGAGAATCTGCCAAATTGAGTTGTTTTGTATCTTTATATACAAACTGAGTTATTATTGTATTTTTAAATACATTGAGTTGTTATCTATTGTTTTAAAAGATTTCTTTATAATGCATCTCTAATGTTGCATTCATATTGAACTGAGTTGAGTATTTCTGAGTTTGAGTACCTTTGAGTTGAGATGAGATGAGTATGTTTCTTCAGTTCCAGTTCAAGCTTATGTCATCTTTTAGATTTCCCCTTGCATGTTCGTACATTCCATGTACTGACGCCATTTGGCATGCATCTCTTATGATGCAGGTACAGAAAATCAGGATTATCAACAGGTTCTTCGTTGATACCACTTGCAGTCCCAGAGTTGTTTGGTGAGTCTCCTTGCTTCCGGATGATCCCTCATTTAATTCTATTATTTCAGTTTTGTTAGGATCATCAGGGGTCTTGTCCCCACATCCCTCATAGTATTGGAGGCTTCATAGATAGACAGTAGTAGTTGAGAAGTTTGTTTCATTCCAGTTGTTAATGTTCTAGACTTTAGTTGCCTCTTTTGGCCAGTGAATGTTTCTTTAAACTATTCTGAGTTATTTTATTTGAGACAGTTGAGTTAAATCTTCGAAATTGAGTTCATATGTTGTTGACTAAGTCTTCCGCTGAGTATTGAGCCAGGCCAAGGATTCACTTGGGGCCAGCAATGGTTCTCGAGTGCCAGCCACGTCCAGGGTGTAGGCTCGGGGAGTGACAAAATTGATATTAGAGCACAAAGTTCAAGAGTCCTATGGTGTCTATGAAGTCGTGTCAGTAGAGTTCTAGTTATAGGTATGAAGCGCGCCGCATCTATTATTAGGAGGCTGTGACATTTAGGAGTTATCTCACTTCTTTCTTACTCTTTTCGTGTGATAAAGTTTTAACTCTATAAAGTTTCTTTCTAATTCGTGCTTGCGCTATTCTTTCAGATCATGCCTTCACGAAGAGTTGTTTGAGGTCGTCCTGCTAGGAGAAATGTTGATCGTCAGGATCAAGGGGTACCTAATGCACCAGAAGTGCAACCCCAAGGAGAGGTCACGGATGCTGAGTTCCGGGATGCTATCCGGATTTTGAGTCAAGTTGTGACCAACCAAGATAGGCAACAAAGAGGGAATCGACAGGATGTGGCTGATACATCTAGGATACGTGAGTTCTTAAGTATGAATCCTCAAGACTTCACCGTTTCAAGCGTCACTGAGGATCCAAAAAACTTTGTGGAGGAGTTGCAGAAAGTATTTGAGGTGATGCATGTTGTAGATGCTGAGAGTGTGGAACTAGTTGCATACCAATTCAAGGGTGTTGCTAGAGTTTGGTATGACCAATGGAAGAAAAGTAGATATGAGGGTGCACCAATTGTGAGTTGGGTTGTGTTCAAAGAGGCATTCATGGGGGGTTTCTTTCCCCGTGAACTGAGGGAGGCAAAGGTAAGGGAATACCTCACTCTTAAGCAGGAATCCATGAGTGTGCATGAGTACAGCCTCAAGTTCACTTAACTGTCCCACTATGCTCCAGAGATGGTTGCTGACATGAGGAGCAGGATGAGTCTATTTGTGTCCGGGTTTTCTCGTCTGTCGAGCAAAGAGGGTAAGGCTGCAATGTTGATAGGGGACATGGACATAGCAAGGCTGATGATCCATGTGCAATAGGTTGAGAAAGATAAGTTAAGAGATAGGGATGAGTTTCGGAACAAGAAGGCTAAGACAACAGAAAATGAGTCCGGGCAGTAGAAGAGTAATTTGAACCGTACATCCTTTCAACACAAGACAAATGGACCTGCTCTATCATTTGCTAGTGCACCTGCACCAAGGAACATAAGTGAGTTTAAGAATCAGAATTATCAGAATTCCAGAGCTAGACCTGCATAGTTTCAAGGTATTGTGGCACAAGGAGGTAATGGGTTTCCTGCATGTGCTAAGTGTGGGAGGAACCACCTATGAGTGTGTCGTGATGGCTCCACTAGTTGCTTCAAGTGTTGTCAGAATGGTCACTTCATGATAGAGTGCCCTAAGAATAGATAAGGTAATGGAAATGGGGGCAATAGAGCCCAATCTTCTTCGGTGGCTCCGTCAGACAGAGCTACACCTAGAGGAGCGACTTCAGGGACAGGCGAAGAAGCAAACCATATGTATGGTATCACCAGTCGTCAAGAATAAGAGAATTCACAAGATGTTGTCACTGGTATGATCAAAGTCTTTATTTTTTATGTTTATGCTTTACTTGATCCTGGTGCGAGTCTATCTTTTGTGACTCCTTATGTTGCTATGAGGTTCGATATTATTCCTGAACAACTTCTTGAGCCCTTCAGTGTTTCCACACATGTTGGTGAGTACATTCTAGATGAGAGAGTTTATCGTGATTGTACCATTTCTGTCAATCACAAGGACACCATGGCTGACTTAGTTGAGCTAGATATGGTGGACTTTGATGTTATTCTACGTATGGACTAGCTTCATGCCTATTATGCCTCAGTTGATTGTAGAACTCGAGTAGTTAAGTTCCAGTTTCCTAATGAGCTAGTTATTGAGTGGATGAGTAGTTCTACAGTGCCTAAGGATCATTTTATTTCGTACCTTAAGGCCAGAAACTTAGTTTCCAAGGGGTGCATCTATCACTTAGTCTGAGTTAATGACTCTAGTGTTGAGACACCACCTATTCAGTCAGTTCCAGTTGTGAGTGAGTTTCCATAGGTCTTTCCAAATGATCTTCCTTGAGTCCTTCCGGAGAGATAAATAGACTTCAGTATAGATATTTTTCCTGATACTCAACCTATTTCTATTCCACCATATAGAATGGCTCCAGCTGAGTTGAAAGAGTTAAAAGAGCAGTTGAAAGACCTTCTTGATAAAGGTTTCATTCGACCAAGTGTCTCACCTTGGGGAGCTCCGGTCTTATTTGTGAGGAAGAAAGATCGTTCTCTTAGGATGTGTATTGATTACCGCCAATTGAACAAGGTTACAATAAAAAATAAGTATTCCCTTCCGAGAATTGATGATCTTTTCGATCAACTTTAGGGTGCCACATGTTTTTCTAAGATAGACCTCAGATCTGGCTATCATCAGTTGATACTAAGAGAGAGTGATATTCCAAAAATAGCTTTCAGGATCCGCTATGGTCATTATGAGTTTCTAGTTATGTCTTTTGGTTTGACTAATGCTCTTGCAGCATTCATGGACCTTATGAACAGAGTGTTTAAGTCTTATCTTGATATGTTTGTTATCGTGTTTATCGATGACATTCTGATTTATTCAAGGAATGAGGAGGATCATGCTAGTCATCTCAGAATAGTTCTCCAAACACTAAAGAATAAGGAGTTGTATGCTAAATTTTCTAAGTGCGAATTTTGGCTTGAGTCTGTGGCATTCTTAGGCCACATTGTTTCTGGTGATGGAATTCGAGTAGACAATCAGAAGATTGAGGCAGTTCAGAACTGGTTTAGACCCACATCTCTAATTGATATTAGGAGTTTTTGGGATTGGCTGGTTATTATATGAGGTTTGTTGAGGGGTTTTCATCTATTTCATCCCCTTTGATAAAGTTGATTCAAAAGACAACAAAGTTTCAATGGTCTGAAGCTTGTGAGTAAAGCTTTCAGGAATTGAAAACGTGGTTGACTACTGCCCAGTATTGACCTTACCGGAGGGTACACAAGGCTTTGTTGTGTATTGCGATGCGTCTAGAGTTGGACTTGGTTATGTATTGATGCAAAATGACAAAGTTATAGCTTATGCCTCCAGACAGTTTAAGATTCACGAGAAGAATTACCCAACCCATGATCTAGAGTTGGCTGCTGTAGTATTTGCTTTAAAAATATGGTGTCACTATCTCTATGGTGTTCATGTAGATGTGTTCACCGATCACAAAAGTCTTCAGTATGTATTCAGTCAGAAAGAGCTTAATCTCAGACAGAGGAGGTGGTTGGAGTTACTCAAGGATTATGACATGAGTATTCTCTATCACCCAGGAAAGGCTAATGTTGTTGCTGATGCTTTGAGCAGGTTGTCTATGGGTAGTACTTCCAATGTTAAGGAAGGCAAGAAAGAGTTAGCAAGAGATGTGCACAGACTTGCACGATTGGGAGTCCGGTTAATGGATTCCAATGAAGGAGGAGTAGTGGTAATGAATGGGGCTGAATCATTGCTAGTGTCCGAAGTGAAAGAGAAACAAGACCAAGACGTTGTTTTGCTTGAATTGAAGGCAAATGTTCATAAGCAGAAAATGATGGCTTTTGAACAAGGGGGAGATGGTGTATTGAAGTATCAAGGTAGATTGTGTGTACCAAATGTGGATGATCTCCAAGAGAGGATCATGGAGGAAGCTCATAGCTCCAGATATTCTATCTATCCTGGTTCCACAAAGATGTATCGTGACTTGAGAGAAGTCTATTTTTTGAGTAGCATGAAGTGGTGTATTGCAGAGTTCGTTGCTAAGTGCCTGAATTGCCAACAAGTCAAGGTAGAGCACCAGAGGTCGGTGGTATGGCTCAGAACATAGATCTTCCGGAATGGAAGTGGGAGATGATCAATATGAATTTCATTACTGGTTTACCGCGGTCTCGCAGGCAGCATGATTCTATTTGGGTGATTGTAGATCGGATGACTAAATCAGCCCATTTTTTACCGGTAAAGACTATTTTTTCTGCAGAAGATTATGCCAGATTACATATTCAAAAGGTAGTCAGACTTCATGGGGTTCCGGTATCCATTATTTCAGATAGGGGTGCGCAATTCACTGCACAATTTTGGAAGTCTTTCCAGAAAGGTTTGGGTTCGAAGGTAAATTTGAGTACTCTTTTCCATCCTCAGACTGATAGTCAAGCAGAGCGCACAATTCAGACTTTGGAGGATATGTTGAGGGCTTGTGTGATCGATTTCAAGGGTAATTGGGATGATCACTTACCTCTCATTGAGTTAGCTTACAACAACAGTTATCACTCTAGCATTCAGATGGCTCCCTATGAGGCTCTTTATGGGAGAATATGTAGATCTCCTATTGGATGGTTTGAGGTTGGTGAAGTTTGGTTGATAGGACCAAATTTGGTTCATCAAGCTATGGAAAAAGTAAAGATCATTCAAGAGAGGTTAAAACAACGCAAAGTCATTAGAAATCCTATACCGATGTTAGGAGAAGAGACTTGGAGTTTGAGGTGGATGATTGGGTTTACTTGAAGGTTTCACCCATGAAGGGTGTTACGAGGTTTGGTAAGAAGGGGAAGCTCAGTCCCCGGTATATTGGTACTTACCGGGTATCTAAGAGGGTTGGTAATGTAGCTTATGAGTTAGAGCTACCGTCAGAGTTAGCAGTAGTTCATTCGGTATTCCACATATCAATGTTGAAGAAGTGTATGGGAGATCCTTCACTTATTATACCTACTGAAAATATTGGTATTAGGGACATCCTATCATATGAGGAGGTACCCGTTCGAATTCTAGATCGTTAGGTTCGCAAGTTGAGACCAATGAGGTAACATCAGTCGAGGAATCAGTTTGTTGAGGAAGATACTTAGGAGGCTGAGGAGGATGTGAAGAAGAGATACCCACATCTCTTTGAGTCCGGAGAAATACCAAATCAAGGTACTGATTCTTTTCTTAGTACTCTTTAAATTGATATGCTGAGTGTGTTAAATTGCATGTTGGGTGTTTGAGCTGGGTGTAAGATGTTGCTACCCTTAGTTCTACTTAGAGTAACCTCATTCAAGGATGAATGTTCCTAAGGGGGATATACTGTAACACCTCGGTATTCGAAAGAGTTAAATTTAGAAAGAACTAATTTGGAAAGAGCCAAATTGAGAATTTGGCAAGTTATGCTTAAGTTGTGAGCTTTGGGTAAACTTCAAATGACTAAAATTTTTAGTACATGATGAGTTAGGTGGCCCATAAGATATAAAATAAAAGGCCTTTGAATCCTCTTTCCAACGCCACCAAGTTTGCTAAATTTCGAGTTCGGATGAGGGAGATATGTCCGTTTGAAGTCAGCCTATCCAGTTAAGGAAAATTTACCCGAATTAATGAGGGGTATTTTGGTTTTTTCCTTACCCCATCAGCTTTAAACATTTTTAGTAATATTTTAGGGGTCTAAACTGATTTGGGGTCAGTTTTCGCAATCCTAAAATATACTTAGGGTTTTAGAGAGAAATTCAAGAAGAGAAAATATGAGGAAAAAAAAGAACAATCAAGATTCTTGTGAAGCTTCGAGGATTTCCGCCAAGAATTTGATTATTTCGAGGTATGTAAGTTCTCATAGTGCTGGGTTTGTTCACCCACACGCCAATCATGTGATTTTTATTTGTAATTTCATTCTTGAGGTTGAATGATTTGAGTTCTTGAGGTTTTATGCTTCGTTCTTTGATAATGAAGATCTTGTTGAGTTCTTGAGGTGAGAGTTACGAATGAGTGTTGTTCTTGGTGGGGTTTGGTGTAGATTTTGTTGGGATTATGTTTCCAAAGGAGTTTGAAGGAATTCATTCGAATTTAGATGAGTTAAGTGAGTTTGAGAAGAGATTTTCGTCAAAAATCTGGGCATAAGGGTGGGGCGGCGCGCCACCACTGTGCCAGAACTACTCCCCAGTAGTTTTGGGCCTGGCGCGGCATGCCACTCAGTGCGTCAGGGTCGCCAGGTCCCCTACCCTTCCGACCTTCTTTCTGTGTGAGTTCCCTCGAATCGTACCTACGTTTTCTACTTGATATCCACATTTAAAATCTTCATTAATCTTTGAGAGATCATGCATATCCAAGTCATAACTCTTGAATTCATAATTCAAATTCAAGATAGAGTCAATAGTAATGTTCGAGGAAGTTCTTTAGAGTCTTTTGAGAAGTCTTTTGCAAACCTTTTAAAACTTGTTTTAAAACTTGAGTACTTGAGTATGAGGATGAGTAGAGTTGAGTTTCATTTTTCAAAATAAATATATGGGAACTAAGTATTCCCAAGAGTAAATGTTTTTACATTTAAAATGAGGGGAAACATCAATTTTCAAATTAGTTCATGAGGAGTTTTTTAGTATAATCTCTTTTAAGAGAACCTTTTGAGTAATAATCTCAAAGTTTGAGGATAAGGAAATGTTTTTAAACATATGAGCTGAGTTATATTATTGGGAGTAGTATTTTGCACCGATATGGGGACGAGTTCAAACAACTCAAAGTCCTTATAAACCATGTAGCCAAGATGGTAGAAAGGGTCATACATTTTAGATGATTCCTTATTGCTTTTTAAGCATAGCTTAGTGGATCTGCTTAGTTGAGGAGTTCTATACCCCGACAAGGTATATGACAATTCTAGCAGTGTGGGCGAGATGTTGTATCAGCACATAGCTCATAGTGATGGTTGTCGGTTAGAGAATCTCCCAAATTGAGTTATTTTGTATCTTTACATACAAACTGAGTTATTATTGTATTTTTTAATACATTGAGTTGTTATCTACTGTTTTAAAAGATTTCTTTATAATGCATCTCTATTGTTGCTTTCATATTGAACTGAGTCGAGTATTTCTGAGTTTGAATACCTTTGAGTTGAGATGAGGTGAGTATGTTTCTTCAGTTCCAGTTCAAGCTTATGTCATGTTTTAGATTTCCCCTTGCATGCTCATACATTCCATGTAATGACGTCATTTGGCCTGCATCTTTTATGATGCATATACAGGAAATTAGAGTCATCAACATGCGCTTCGTTGATACCACTTGCAGTCCCAGAGTTGTTTGGTGAGCCTCCTTGCTTCCGGAGGATCCCTCATTTAATTCTATTATTTCAATTTTGTTAGGATGATCGGGGGTCTTGTCCCGACATCCATCATAGTATTAGAGGCTTCATAGAAAGACAGTAGTAGTTGAGAAGTCTGTTTCAATCCAGCTGTTAATGTTCTAGACTTGAGTTGCCTCTTTTGGCCAGTGAATATTTCTTTAACTATTATGATTTATTTTATTTGAGACAGTTGAGTTAAATCTTTGAAATTGAGTTCATATATTGTTGAGTAAGTCTTCCACTAAGTATTGAGCTAGGCCAAGGATTCGCTTTGGACCAACAATGGTTCTCAAGTGCCGGCCACGTCCAGGGTGTAGGCTCAGGGCGTGACAAGTATAAATTCTTCATAAAAAAATTTTGAGACTCAACCCCGACACTCGACACGAAATTCGAATTCTAATTTTAACTCGAGATCCGACCACAACTAAATCTAAATCTCGAGAGTCGGGTCTTGAATCGAGGTCGAGAGTCAGATCTCGAATTGAGAATCAGGAGTTAGATCTAGGATTAATATTGAGAATTGATACCCGAGACTTAAAGTTAGGATGAAAAGTTGAGGTATGAGGCTCAAAATGATTTTGGAGAATGTTTTCCTTACTTTTCAAAATAAGTCATTTTCCTTAAATTTGAGGAAAATAATTTTATTTGAAAAATATTTTTTCAAAAATTTTAAGTCAACCAAACATGAGAAAATTGAAAAACATTTTTCTTCCTACTAAACACACCCCTAATGTAACTTGATTCTCCTTTTGTATCATGCTTCTACTCTGACATCATTAGTTGTAAATCATGTTGCACAGTAGGCTATATATGATTCAATAATTATGACAAATTTATAGCTACATGTACAACAATTTCATGCATATATTTTCATTTTTGAAATTTTTTGAATGGTCATATAAGTTTTTAATTCTCTGCTTCCACCATGTGAAAGGAGTTTGTGTAAGAGGTGCGCGCTGTCAAGAAAGTTGGGCAATTTATAAAAATAGACTTTATTGAAGATTCAATTAAGACACTATGTGTTATGTCCGACTAATGTGTTGCAGTATCAATTTTTAATGTTAGTGTCAATAGCTATTGTAACATTGTCTTTTATATTTTTCAAAGTTTATCCATTTTTTTGTATAAAAATGACATGGTATAAGTTTTATTAATCAAATATTATTTGAAAAAGTTATAAACTATTTTTAACTCCCATATAAAAAATAATTCAAATATAGTGAAAAATATTTGTAATAGTAACAATCTTTCCCGTTATTATTAGTAAACTAATTGAGAAAAAAATCGGACGAAGAAACTTTTGAAATAATGACTTGAAAATTTCAGCCAAGACTAGTCTCAGACGGAATCTGAGCGAGATAAAGTTAGGAAAATTTGAGAATGAATTAGGTAAAATGTCTTAATTTTAAAAAAATATCTATTAGCTAAGATGTTAAGGAGTCCATATGACTTTTTAAAATCAAATTCGTAGAAGTATAATTCTTGATATTGAAAGGGGTCATTTCGACTACATATGATTTAAAGTGTGTTG
>JAJONR010009477.1:0-21700 GCA_029582245.1 Solanum etuberosum
TCTTTTCTCTTCTTGAACTCTCAACTAAAACCATAGGCGTATATTAGGATTATAAAACTGAACCTAATAGGATTAGACCCTTAAAACCTTACTAAAAATGAATTAAATCTGATTTGGTAAGGAAAATACCAAAATACCCCTCACTATTTTCGGGTAACTTTCCTTAACTGGACAACCTGTCTTCAAAAGGGCACAACTCACTCATCCGACCTCGAAACTTAGCAAACTTGGTGGCGTTAGAAAGATAATTCAAAGAAATTTCATTAGCTATCTTGTAGCCCACCTAACTCATCCTGTGCTGAGAGTTATGGTCATTTGAAGTTGACCCAAAACTCATAACTTAAGCATAACTTGCAAAATTTCAGATTTTGCTATTTTCAATTTAGTTCTTTTTGGAACTCAAGGTGCTACATCTAGTGACCTTAACACTTAAGAGATTTTAAATTCCTCGATTAAATCCTACTCACAATGAAGGATGGTTCGAGTCTTAGCTCAAAAAATTTCTGGGGTGTTACATTAATTATTGAGTTGGGGTGACAACTTTTAAATTAAGCATTAAGGGGATGAATTTCTCATCCCCAAGTTTTTTATTTTACACATTGACCCATCTTATATAAAATCCTAATAATAAAAAATGGAGGGGGAAAAATGGCACCAATGGCTCACAACTCCTTTTTTCCTTTTTCTCTCTCTTACCGATTCTTCCATTGTTGTTACTCTTCTTCTTCTTCTTCTTCTTTTTCATCATCATTCTTCTTCTTCTTTATGTTCATTATCATCTTCTTCTTCTTCTTCTTGCTCATCATCATCTCCTTCTTCTTCTTCTTGTTCATCATCATCATCTTCTTCTTCTTCTTGTTCATCATCATTTTCTTCTTCTATTGCTTGTTGTGACATTCACATTGTTGGTAATGCTGCTATCGGACCAAATTTCATTCTTATATCACTGGGCATTACTTCATATGTGATTCTGGTAAGTAAATTAATGATTTTTAGTCTAATTTTTCATTTGGGTATTTTGAATATTTTTTCAATAATTTACAATCGCGTATCCAACAGGTAAGTCATCTGTTGCAACAGATGGCTTACCTGTTAGATACATATTACAGTACCAGGCCAAGCTGGGACAAAATCAGAAGCTTGTCCCAACAGATAAGTCATTTATTGCAATAGATGAGTCATTTGCTACACCAGATGACTCATCTATTGCAACATATGGCTTACCCGTTGGATACACATTACAGTACCAGACCAAGTTGGGACAGAACTAGAAGCTTGTCCCAACAGATAAGTCATTTATTGTAACAGATGAGTCATTTGATACACCAAATGACTCATATGTTGCAACAAATGACTTACCTATTGGATACATGTTACAGTACCAGACTAAATTGGGACAAAATCAGAAGTTTGTCCAAACATGTAAGTCATATATTGCAATATATGAGTTACCTGTTGCAACAGATGACTCATCTGTTACAACAATTGACTTACATATTGGATAGATTTCTGGTTTTGGACATGTATCCAACAAGTGAGTCACCAGTTGCAATAAGTGAGTCATCTGCTGCAATGGATGACCTACTTGTTGGAACAGATACTTGTTTGGACAATGATTGTGCATATGATTTTTTAGCTGTATAGTCACTCAACTTTACGATACAATCATTATTAAATAGTTTTAATAAATTATTTTAGGTACCATTAATGGAAAATCAATAATAATAGTTATTGACTGTTATGGTGAATGAATCGAGAAGAACAATCTCGTATCTCATTTTTATAATGCAGCGAAAGCGTACAATAAAGTTGAGTTCTATGACCATTTCAATCAAATAAGCGATATGGTACCCAAGGCAGCCGAACATCTCGAATCAGTTGAATTTCATAGATGGAGCATGGCATTTTTCTCGAGAAATAGGTACAATATTATATATTGAGTATCTTGTTTGATTTTATTATAATTATATATCTTATTAAGTTTTTTTTTTTTGTATAGGTAAAATATTATGACGTCAAACATTGCTGAATCCGTAGATGCAATGTTTGAAGTTGAATATATCGTCGCTTTATTTGACGAAATAAATATGAGATTTGAAAATTATTTAACGAGAGACGTATGGAGTTGGTCAACTCAGGAAATAAACTTGTTTCTTCAATGGAAAAACAAATATCAAAGTACATCAATTTAGGAAATAAATAAGTGTTCAATATGTAAAAATACTGGCCACAAGAGAACTACATGCCCGGTTCAAAATGCTCCATAATTATTGTAATAGTGAAATAGCTTTATTATTTACTTAGTTATGAATCTGATAATTTTAATTTATTTTTGTTGATTATGTATGTTCATATTTATTATATAAAATATATTAGTTATGCTCATCCATTGCAATAGATAACCCATCTGTTGAAAATACTCAAATAAATATGATCATCTATTGCAACAAATATAGAAATCTGTTACAGCAAATATCTAATATGTATTATTTGTTGCAATAGATGATTCATCCGTTGAAAATAATCAAGTATATGTGCCTATTTGTTGCAACAGATGATTCATTTATTGCGGCCGATGATTCATATGTTGCAACAGATGAACATCAGTTGCAACATATGAGAATATATGCTTGATCATTTTCAATCGACTATATATATATTTGATATGAAATGTTTCATTAGTCCATGATTAGTGATAAATGAAGTTATTTAATTATAATTACATTTGAATTAATAAGTTCAGTTACATTTTCAATGCATTATAGAGTAATTACATGATCAACTAATTGTATTTGTCTTAAATAAAGTGATCAATTGATTTATTTGATATGAAATACTTCATTAACCCATAATTAGTGATGAATAAAGTTATTTAATTATAATTGTCTTTCAATTTATAAGTTCAATTACAATATTTATGCATTATAGAGTAATTACATGATCAACTAACTGTATTTGTCTTAAATAAAGTGATCAATTGATTAATTTGATATGAAATGCTTCATTAATTCATAATTAGTGATAAATAAAATCATTTAATTATAATTACCTTTCAATTAATAAGTTCAATTACAATCTCAATGCATTATAGAGTAATTACATGATCAACTAACTGTATGTCTTAAATAAAGTGATCAATTGATTAATTTAATATGAAATGCTTCATTAACCGATAATTAGTGATATATAAAGTTATTTAATTATAATTACCTTTCAATTAATAAGTTCAATTAAAATCTCAATGCATTATAGAGTAAGCACATGATCAACTAGCTGTAACCTATTGCAATAGATTATAACCTTTTGCAACATATGTGTATATTTTCTTGATTATTTCCAACAGATGAGTCATCTGTTGCAACAGATTATAATTTATTGCAATAAATGTTGATTGTTTTCAATATATATGTCATCTGTTGCAACAAATAACTCATAAACTATTGCAATAGATCATAACTTGTTGCAACAAATGAGCATATACAAAATATTGTCATCAACAATTAAATATGATTAACAAAATATGACGAGTGTTCATGAATTACAATTCATATCAGATTCTTCAACTTATAAAATAGAATTCATGATAAAAATAACTGAACATCTATTAAATATAAAATATTCTCATAAGCAATTACAAAATATGATAAGTGTTCATGAATTACAATCCATGTCAGGTTCTTCAACTTACAAAATAGAATTCATGATAAAATAATTAAAATTCTATTAAATATAAAATATTGTCTCTTTTTCAATTTTTCTCCTCTTAATCTTCGATGGTGTGAATGGCTCTGGAATTTTTCTTGATGGAATAACACATCTCTTAGATATCAATTCCTTAACAATAATAGTAAGAGCATCAAAAGACTTCTTCACATCTTGACCAATAGATACTCACTGAGCATCTTTGTTCTTGCATTCTTCACATTTACATGCAGAACATGAGCTAGAAGGAGCAAAAGATATGGTATGCCTACTAAAAAAGGTGAATCCACCATATATGCCACCAACATCATCACACATGCTCACCACCACTTTTAGCACCAGCATCACCAATATCAACAACAATTTCAACATCGACACCAACACCAACATCTGTTGCAACATCATCAGCATCACCAAAAACAGTAGGTGTCTCCCTTTAGATGGCTATTGCTCCAGACAATTCTCTTTTTATCAGATCCACTGTAGGGTCTGATTTTGTGTCAATGATTCCTAAAGTTAAAAAGAATGGCATTTGCAACTCTTGCTCTATGGGGACAAGTCGGGGATGCACAATCTATAAACAAAAGTAGTTTATATTTAAACTAATTCATAAATTATAATAGATAATATACTTATTGTAATATTTACCTATATGTTGTATTTCCAACAAATGACCCATCTGTTGCAATAGATGGACCATCTGTTGGAAGAAAGCAAAATAGTAGCAAACGATTAAATTTTCTTGCAACAGATGACCCATTTGTTGCAATAGATGGACCATCTGTTCGAAGAGAGCAAAACAATACCAAACATTAAATTTTCTTCCAACAGATTATCCATTTGTTGCAGCATATGGTCATCTGTTGGAAGTAAGTAAAACAGAAGCAAACAAATTAAATTTTCTTCTAACAGATGACTCATCTGTTGCAACAGATGGGTCATCTGTTTGAAGAAATCAAAACATTAAGTTTTCTTCAAATAGATCATCCATCTATTGCAATTGATGGGTCATCTGTTGGTCGAAAGCGAAATAGTAGCAAACTCTTATGTTTTCTTCCAACAGACGACCCATCTATTGCAATTGATGACTCATCTATTGCAACAGATGAGTCATCTATTGCAATATATGGGTCATCTATTGAAAGAAAATTAAACGAAAGCAAAATAGATAATCAGTTAATTTAAGTAAAAATTATTCTATAGAAGAATTACTATATCATGAGGATTGAAGAGATCAACATAATCCATTTTTGCGTTATTCTTGGCAGACAACCACCTAAGAATCCTTGGTTAAGAAATCTCTTTCAAGTAATCCTTGACTTGCTGTTGGAGGTAAGATATTGCTTTAAATGCCCAAGCCTAATGGTGTATGCCCAACACATCATCTGTTTGTGGAATGACTTGTTCAGCGAGTTCCTCTAATGGTGTTTGTACTTTAGCTATTCTACTTGATTTATTAGAGACTGATTCACTTGCTTTTCTTTTGGAAGCCATTTTATCTACAAATAGAAAAAATGAAAAAATTAATAATCAATTTGTGCATCATTAGAAAGTTAAATTAGAGGGGGCAATTGAAAGTTAACACACATATTTAGGCATGTAGTTATTTATTTATTTAATAAGATCGTGTAAGGATTATTAGCTCCCTTCTATCACTATCTCAAATACAGTGACAATTGGCAAAGGTAGTCGCCAAAATCCTTTCGAGTGTCAATACCCAATGTCAATAAAAGAACGAACCAACAAGGTTACCTTACTTTCTATGGTTAACCTTAAAAATAAAATCAAGTGAATCTCAATTATTTAAATTTGTATTCCACATGAATCAAAATTAGAGTAAAATCTGCACCAAAATAACCACAAAAAATTGGATCAAAACTCCATCAGAAAATTGACCAAAATATACCAAATCAGTTGTAAAAACTGCACCAAAATAGCTTAGAATGGACAGGACAGCAGAAACTATATTAGAACTGCACTAAAACAGCAAGAACGAACAAAACTGATATCAAAACAACCACAAAAATTTAACCAAAACTGCCTCAAGACAGCAGCAAAAAAATGCACAAATTAGCAGCAAAAACTGCACTAAATCAGCTATCAAAACTGGAAAAAAAATTGAAGCAATATCTACACTAAACCAACAGCCAAAACTGCAGCATAAACCAACAGCCTAAACGGACCAAAATTGCACTAAAGCATCTGCTAAAACTACAACAAGCAGCAAATACTATACAAAAGTGATAATAAAAAGGCCCAAGATAACATTTTGATAAACTAAAAAAAATGAAATCAATAAATAAAACTTAAACTAAAAAGCTCTAATTTTTTAACGGAAAACATCTACAGCGATTTGCTCATTCCAGTATTTCTTTCAAAAAAAATAAACTAAAAACCCCAAAAAAAAATCAAAAAAATAAAGCTTTACCCGCAAATCGATGTTCCCTTGGCCGGTTAGAATAGAAGAATCAGAAGCTGAAAAGTTAGACGTCGAAAGTCGAAAGTTGTCGGAGAAATTGCAATTTGAATTTTTTGAAAAGATCGTGGTCTGCTCAGCCAAGAGAGAGAGGAGAACGTCGTTTGAGAGAGGGAGTGAAAAGTTTATTTATTTGGTGTATGGATTGTGTTTGTATTTATAAAAAGATTATAAGTTTTTGAAAATGTTAATTGAGTCCCCAATTAACTTAATCAACTATTTGAGTGTCTTTGACATTTTTTTGGTCAACATTGTCACCAATAGTTAATTCAAGAAGACTTGAAAGAATACCTTTCCTCTCTAGCATGCTATGGTGTTTTGAAGGCCTAGAACACAATCGAATAACTGGCCCAAAGGCCAAAAAATTGAATTAAATTTGTTGGGCCAATCAAGGCCCCGATTAGGAAGCATGGGCTATCCAAAAAGTGAAAGATAATAGAAGAATATTTGATTTGATTTGATTGCGTTTGGGTTCATGCCTCTTACCTTTCGGTTCATTGCAAGGAAAGACTAAAAAGAAAAAAGAAAGCATCCTTGACTTTGTTGTTCACAGTAGCAGCTTGCCAAGTGGGAGAATGAGGACCGTCGGATCGAGGGCATGAAGGCTACAAACATAGAGTTTGGGTTCATGACTCTGTATTTGTCTTAAAAAAATTATTTTGAATATATGTAAATTATTAATTTAAAACTAAGTAACTTAAACATATTATAATTCATAATCCATAATTTTCAAATCGTGGCTCCGTCGCAAACACCTATATACCCTTGCCCTCACCAACCCTATAGCCACCATCTCCCAACCCCCACACCTTATCATTCAATTTCACTCCTATAGTGTTCGCTTAAATTATATACTATAAAAATAAATTATCTTGCATATGTATTAAAAAAATATTAATTATTTTTTGGTGAAATATTTTTCCTTCATACAACACAAAAGGGATGTTTAAGGAAACCGCAAAAACACACCAAATAGATAAACTAAATTATATTAATTAGCGGTTTGATTTGACTTGATTTGGTATTGAAACTCTACCCTACCCCACCCCTTGAGAGTTGAGTATAATTAATTTATTTTGGTTTTAATTAAAACAAGTCATAATTGAAACCAAACCAATCTATATATATATATATATATATATATATATATTTTAAATGTATATTTTATACTTCGTAATATATATTATAATGTAATTTGTAAGTACTTAGAAGGCTTTGTCATAATTCATGTTTCGTAACATGTTATTTTAAGTTTGAACTTACAATTTTTGATGGTATAAATTACAATAAGTCTTTGTAAGATTATATCTCATAAATATCTAGTAACTTAAATAAAACCCAAATCAAATCATGTTGATTTTTATTATCTTTCATTAATAGTTTTTTTATGAATTTTCATCTTCTTCAAAAATACCGTATAATAATTATATTTTACTATAATTAAAGGAATTTCAAAGCATTGGTTACATATTTTATATTGTGAAGACTTTACTGAAAGAAAAAATGAACCGAATCAAAAAATTAAATCTTATTAATTTAATTTTATTTGATTTATAAATTTTTAAAAGACGACATAGCACATTTATTTTGGTAAATAAAAAATCGAACCAAACCACCATACATACCCCCTTAGTAAACACAACGCGTCTTACAAATTACAGAAAAATGTTTTTTTTTTCGATATCACACTGAAGACATGATTTTTATTTTTTATTTTTATTTTAAAAAAAAAGAGAGAGTAAAAAGGGAGGAATCCATTAAAAATAAGATGTCCTGCTCAAAAGCCAGGTACTCAATATATTTCCGTAATTCTGACGCTGTTGGCCGATCCACTAAAAATTAACAAATCTATTTATTATCGAGATATATGAGTTGATTTCTCATATGAAACTTCAATTAATAGTTATTATTTTAATTGTTTTTTTATTCAAAAAAACTGAAATCAAGAAAAAATATGACTTTTTAAGTGACAATTTGAGATATCAACTCGAGATATAAGTTTCCTTTTCCTCTTTATTTTAGCTTATATGCAGCATATATTATGCTATTCTTTTTCTTTTCTTTCAAAAGATGGTATAAATAAATTTAAAGAAAATGAAATCTTATGTATATTCTCATGCCAATTTTGTGATTATGATACATACAACATAATTATCGGCTAGTTAAACTGCTTATATTCAGCTTGATTGTGGAAAGTCATTCAAACAAGAAATTGACCATTATTAGCTTTTTTTTCTTTTTAAATAAAGTCTCATGTTAGTATCTGAAAAGAAAAAAAAAGTTATTTATAAGATATTGAATATTTTTGATGATGTATAGTGTTTTTGGAGAAAACCATGTGAAATTAATCTAAAATGGGTTGACAATATCACACCACTATATTAAGAATATTTTTGAATGGTTTTAAGCCAAGTATGGTTGGTTTATGAAAATGAAATGAAACCATAAAACATGAGAAAGTGGTCCATGTAATTACATTAAATCCAGGGATGTGATTATCAATTCTTGTCGCCACGCCCCAATAAAAGCTTTTTTTCATTTGGTATTTGATATCCGCATTAGTGACTGTCCATTCGGAATTTACACTTCTCCTCATTTGGAGGAAAGAATTCCCTATCAAAAAAAAATTCATACACAAGACTCGAACCAAGACCTTAATTTAACAAAAGTACTTTCATTTGGCCTCAAAAGATGAAAAATACTACTGTATATTTCTAACGGAGAACATAAAAAATTAGTTTACCCTTTTTTGCCATATCATTATGTTGAGTCGGGAGCCAAAATGGCAAGAAAATTAGTCAAAAATTTCAAAAGGGCAACAAAATTGAGTCGAGAACCAAAAGGGCAACATTTAGACGGTCTAACAAACACCGTCTAAATTAGGGGAAAAGAAGCAAGGGTAGCCTTACAAGACGCAAGGCTCCTGCGCCTCTTTCCTTTCCTTATTTAATTTTTTAGTTGATGTTTTAATGGTTTGTTTTTAGTTAGTTTTTTTTTTTTTTTTTTCAGTTTTTCATTTTAATTATTTATTTATTTATTTATTTTGAAGTTGTTCCTATTTATTTTGCATGTGATTTTTATAATTTTTTTGGCAAATTATCCGATTTTTTAAGTGAGATTTTATTAATTCAAGTGTGAAAGATATCATAATATTGCTACTTATTTTAAAATCTTACTATAAAATATTATTTTTTTTCCCTTTTAATTTTTGTTTTTTATTTTGAATAATTTGCTAAAAGAAAAAGCTAAAAAAAAAAAAGAAGAAGAAGAAACAACTAACTAAAAAGAAAACATTAAAATATGAACTAAACAAAAAGAAAAAGAAAGAGGCGCAGGAGCATTGCGCCTTGTAAGGCTGCGTAGCCGTGCGCCTTTATTGTAATTTGTTGTCACAATTTTTTAATTTTTGTTATTTATTTAATTTATGGAAATTCGTTTGATTTATATAAATTCAAAATTTGTATAATTCGGTTCTCATAGCTAAATAACTATTTATGTCATTTTCTCTTCTCATCTCTTCATTATGTCTTGCACTATGTTAAATTAGAGTTCTGCACCAATTTAATAATTAGTAAAAATCTTCATAAATCTATTTACAATTGGAGTCATGAATAGTATTAATTAGTCCTCGAGATGTTCACTTCTTTTATTTTACTTTTTTTTATATATAAATCACTCAATAAAAAAATATAGATTTTTGAGAAAATTTTAGAATCAACAAACATAATAAAAACATAATAAGGTTCTGTCACACTATAATTTTGATAATTGCGCTTCATAGCTATAATTTCATTTGTTATGGAGCCTGCGATTTGAATAGGATAAATATATATAAATTATGTATTTTTATATTTAAATTTTTTTCAAATTCATTTGTATATTTCGCTTGTCAATACACAAATATAATAAATAATTATGGATATTTCATAAACCCTATATAAATAGCTAGAATAAGCATATATAAAATTCTGAATTTATACAATTGCATCGTACTTCATGCCTTGCTCCTTTTTTCTTAATTTAGATGGTGTTTGTTAGATTATTAAATATTGCCCTTTTGGTTTTCAACTCAATTTTGTTGCCCTTTTGAAATTTTTGGCTAATTTTCTTGCCCTTTTGGCTCCGGACTCCCATTATGTTCTTAAAAAGTTGCTACTAGGAGCAAATTACGATTTCATTATATTAATAAAAGCTGAAAAATATAAGGTACGCGCTAAAGATAAAATATATTACGGAGGATACATGTTTTGCATTCAAACTTTTAAGTGCGAATAAGTTTTATATCAAGGAGAGAATTTTGATTCTAACTTAACCAAGTTTAGAGAGAAGTAGATCTTTACGAATACCAAAACCAAAGAACTACTAAATTTATACAAAATTTTATCCATAGCTAATTCTTTTAGGGAAAATTACGCGTATAAGCAAACATATACTAGTTAATTAGTTAACATAGCTATAGTTTGCCTTAATTACAATACACCACCTACTTTTAGCTATAATTACGCGGCTCAGCTTTTTAGTTTTGTCTAATGCGCACGTTTGTATAATTCAGAATTTGTATAATATAATTTGTATAATTCAGAATTTGTATAATATAATTTGTATAATTCAGAATTTGTATAATATAATTTGTATAATTCAGAATTTGTATAATATAATTTGTATAACTGTTTACACTTCTGACGTTTGTAATTGTATAAATTTGTTATTTTGAGTTTATACAAAAATAACTGAATTATACAAATGTACCCGTGAATTATACAAACCTGCAAATTATACAAATGAGACAACTTAAACTGTAGCTACAACCCATAAATATGCAAACTATACATATGGAGCATAATTAAGAATATTATAGTGGTTATCTGCGAAAGTTCCCCATTCTTTTGATATTTTTTTAGTGATATGAAAAGAAGACATTCTGAAAATGAGAATTTCAACAAATTTGAAACTCAAAATTGCCAAAAAAAAGAAATGAAGTTTTTGACTAAAGTGATCCACCTAACTCAACTGCTAAATTAGTTATAAATGGACCCCTACCCCTCCCTTTTCTTTATATCATATTACCCTACATTTGAGAACTTTAAGTATCTAGAAAGCAAGAAAGAAAAAAAAAACTCCCTTTCCTCCGTCTCATATTAGTTGATTATTATACTAAAAATAATTGTTTCATATTAGTTGTCCACTTTACTAAATCAAGATTTTTTTTATTTTTATTTTATATTACCCTCGTAATTAATTTTTTTTTAAAAATATTCACATTTATTTGCAAAGTTTTCAAACAAGTTTTTTAAGGAGTGAATTAATAAACTTATCTTCTTATTTATAATTTTTGTAAGCAACGTACAAAATAAAAAAGTAATCAACTAATATGATCGGACGGAGCCACCAAGGGAGTAATAAATAGAAAGCCACAAGACAAATAAACACACTATCTTTTGACTATGGACCAAATCATGTTTTTTATTTTCTGCCTATAATTAAGGTGCCTTCTTGGTTAGACATTCTTAATGGAATAGCACATGCAGCATGCACCAAAAGCCATAATTTCACCTACCCCACAAATCACACAAAATTTTCCCCACAATTCCTCAATCTACGCACATCATCACGGAAAGCTAAATTAAATTAAAATTACTTTATATAAACTCTCCATAAGAAACAAGAAACCAATACACCTCAATATTCTACTTAATTTTTTTTCCTCTCACTATGGGGCATTTCATCAAGCAAGTGGTGTTCATTTTGTTCTTGGTGATTTTAACTCCATTTGTGCAAATTGAAGCTAGAAATAGCAAGTTTATGATCATTCCTGCATCTCCTTCACCTGCTCCTACTCCGATTTCTAATGAAATAAGTTTTCCCCCTTTTTCATCGTTAAGTCCAACTTCGTCACCAACACCAGCACCAACACCGGACTTCAATGATTTTGGATTTCCTCCTTTGTCGTCTTTAAGTCCAACACCATCACCAACACCATCACCGATTGGAGGTGATCAAGATCCTGGCTTGCCAACACCGGCGGGGGCACCGGAGGAAAGTGACATTGAAGCACCAGCACCGCTTTTGAGTGACACTCCTTATGGACTTTATGGTCCTCATTCTCAGGAAGTTCCTTCTACTACTGTCACAAATTTTGATGATGTAGAAACTCAAACACCTTCAAAGGAATTCCAAGGTGCCCGTTTCAACACGGACGAGTCCTACAACAACACCAATAACAATGGATACTCCGATAATTACAACTACGATAGCCACTCGGAGAATTACAACAACAATAATGGCTACTCTGAGAACAACAACAATGGCTATTCCCAAAATCACAACAACAACAACAACAACAACAATGATTTCTCCGAGACTAACAACAACAACAATGATTTCTCGGAGAAATACAACAACAACAATGATTTCTCTGAGAAATACAACAACAACAACAACAATGATGTTTTTTCGGAGAATTACAACAACATCAACCACAACAACAATGATTTCTCCGAGAAATACAACCACAACAACAATGATATCCCCGAGAATTACAACAACAACAACAACAATGTTTTCTCCAAGAATTACAACAACAACAACAATGATTTCTCCGAGAAATACAACAACAACAACAATGATTTCTCTGAGAATTACAACAACAACAACAACAATGATTTCTCTGAGAAATACAACAACAACAAAGGCTACTCTGAGAATTACAACAACAACAACGACAATAGCTACTCCAAGAATTACAACAACAACAATGGTTTCTCCGAGAATTACAACAACAACAACAACAACAACGGTTTCTCCGAGAATTACAACAACAATGACTTCTCTGAGAATTACAACACTAACAACAATAATGTTTTCTCCGAGAATTACAACAACAACGGTTTCTCCAATAGTTACAACAACAATGGATACTCTGAGAATATGTCAGAGAGGCAGGGATTAAGCGACACAAGATTCTTGAACAATGGCAAGTACTACTATGACATCAAGAATGAGAATCCCAACAACAACAACAACAACAATGATCATGCTAGCAGCTACAATAACAATGCCAATAGGGTGGAAACTCTAGGATCGAGTGACACGAGATTTTCGGACAATGGCAATTACTTTTATGGTAAAAATGGTGAGAAAATGACCATGGAAGAGTTCAAAAGACAACAGGACTATCCAGGCAGTGAGGATCAGTATGAACTTCCTTGAAGATAAAACATTTATCAATTGGTTCAGAACACAAGGACAAAAGCAGGGGATATTCAAATAGATTTTACAGAGTTTGATTGAATTTTAAGTTATTATGAGTGAGTGTTTGTGTATTAGTTCTACTTGTGTCTGCAAACACTTTTTTTTTTTTTTTATAGTTCTGCAACTCAGACCAAGGGAACTTTGTGTTATTTAACACATTTGAATTTTTTAAACTTTTTATAATGACATTGAAGCTTCATGCCTGGTTATAAACTTGTACTGAAGTAGTGATATTTTTGTACCTTCAGTTTTTTGTTTTCTTTTTTCGGTAACAAGGACACCATAGTCGCTTGTAACACAAGAGATGTAAATCGCATTAGGCAAGTCCTTTGTAACGAGTTCGATTGAGAAACAAGATGAATGTGGTGGCTTTATTTTATTTGAGCAGATTAACTTAGTAATCCAAGATATAGACTCCTATAAACTTGTCAGATAAAAAAAAAAAAAATCATATTTACGCGAATTTCATGTGGTTTGTAGCCAATAAACTATTCTTTTTCAAGTTTGAATTTCAAATTTTACATAAGGATTTCCAAAATTGTATTAAAGGAAAAAAGTCTGAGAAAGGAAAACAATAAAAGATAAAAGATTACATGAGCATCTTACTTTTGTTCTAGATGTGTGTTTTTTCAATTCATACAATCATATCATTTCCCTCCTTTACCACTCCCTCAGGAAGGAAAAAAAAGAACTTTGCATAGGCATGGGATTAAAGTTTTACATCAGTTGGCTACTACATATATATACTATTAAATATAGATTTTAAAAAAATAAATACTAATCTTTGCAATATAAACAGCTAATTTTAAGATTGAGAATTTTGGCTATAAATTCTGTACTTTTCAGAATTTTCAAGAATTTGAAAAACAACAAAAAGTATTTTCACTCCGAATTACTCAAAAAATACAAAAAAAAAAAAACTCCAATTTATATTCGTGGTCAAACTAAAGTTTAAAGAGTAAATTTTAGGCTTAACAAACATAAACTTTATGTTTGTATAATTGCGCTCCATTACAAACTTTATGTTTGCTATGGCTATTAATCTGTATATTTCGGTATACATATACATAAAAATCTGTATTTGTATATTTCGGTATACTTATACATAAAAAATCCGCCATGTCTTGATCTGTATATTTCGGTAATCTGTAAATTGATTTGTATACAAACTAAAACATAGTAATTGTATATAAACAAAATTACTACATATATACATAAAGAGATTATACAAGCATGTCTTGTTATGTATAACTATGGAAAATATACAAACAACAAATTGAATTTGTATAAACAAACTAAAAAAATAGTAATTGTAAATAAACAAAATTGTATAAAGGGAATTCGTATATACTAATATACCTTCCGAATGGGTCTCAGCAGATGGCAAAAAACATGAAATGTTTGCTGCGAATTACAAATAAAAGAAACTATGACTATATTATTTAATTTGAATTAATAGTTTGCTATTTCATACAATTTCCCCAATTTCAAATATCAACGGCCACTTAATCTAAGATGGGCTGTTAAAGTGGCAAGCCCATTCTCTACTTACCAGATCCAGTAGCAAGCCCACACTAAACAAGTAGTACCATTTTGGGCTTAAAAGAGTATATGACCATAAATGGGCCGTTAAAGTTGGGCAAGCCCACAAATCTTCTTGCCCCTTTTGTCTCTGCAAATATATAAAAAAAGTGCTACAACAAAAACCAAACAAGTACAACTTTTGCTTGGTGAAGACGAAAACCTTTGTTCTTCGCTCGTCAGTATTCAACATCAGTTCTGTTTTCCGTATGTTCACTTTGTATTTGAATTGATGAAATCAAGCTATTGCACAATCAATTTCAATAAATTTGTACTTACTACTTCTATTTTCTCTGCTAGGGTTTTAGCTGATAATGTCGAAGACTCCGGATCCAAACAGTACAGATGCTAGCGGCAGCAAGTCTACAAAAGAAGAGGCAACAATTAAGGTTCCTTCTAAGGACCCAAAGAAGAAGGATGATAAGAAAGATGAAGATCTCGTAAGTGAACTCGAATAAAAATCGAATTTTGAATATTTTAGTTTAGGAATTTTTAGTTGTTGTTACTATTTTTTGTGTGAATTTGTGCTAAGAGAGTTATCATGGAATCAAAATTTAAAATTTGATTGATTAGATTGTTTTTTTGTTGTATTTTTTTTGATTTTGCTGGGATTAGTCGGAGGAGGATTTGGCGTTGAAGCAGCAATTGGAACTGTATGTGGAGAGGGCTGAAGATGCTGATCCAGGACTACAAAAGGTTGCACTTGAGAGTATGAGGTATTTCTCTTTCACCCTTTCTTTTTGTGTTTTTTCGGGTATGTGGATGTTGAGGATTCACCAAACGAAGTTGACCTAGTTTGGGATTAAGGGGTAGTTGTTGAGGTGAGCTGAAGTTGGACAATGGTTACAGCTATAGATAGTGTAAAGGTTCTTGCTTTTGTTGAGCTCCACTTGGGAGATTAAATATGTTTTGGGGCTTTGATATTCTAGTTCCTTCGCACGCTGTGTTGTTTTGAGGGAAATCCGGGTACACACAAGGAGGGGAACTGCCTGGTAGAAGTTGTCTTTAGTGCTTTAAGGTGCCTTATTGCATTATAGGTAATAGCAGCTTGAAGATGGTTTCACATTTCCCTTTTCTCTTCTATGTGAATGTTGCGTATATGCTAAGTACACCTGTAGTAGAAGAAACGTTCTTGAATATAAATGTAATAGTTGCAGTTTTATTGTTAGCTGACATGTTCTTTGGGAACTCTTTCAGAAAGAATTGCGACCCCTTTTGACAGTGCTAAATCCATCAGTTAGACATGGCAAGTTAGACATGACAACTGATGGAAAATGAATGTAAGCATGTGTAAAAGATAGCCTTTTGGAGAATTAGCAAGCACTACATGCATATGAAGCATGTACGTTATAATGTTGCATCCTCGAAATATCCGTGGAAGATTAAACTATACCTTTTTTTTTTTTTTAGACTGTCATAAGCTCCTATCTTCAGTTTGTATGAGAAATCAGACGCCGGCTTAAATCTTCAATCCTTAAAACTTTTTAGGTTCTGTCCTTTACATAAACAAGGACACATTTTTTTTTGGCTCTTATGCTTATTCATCTTTCCTTTGTTATAGACAGGAAATTCGTACATCAACAAGCTCGATGACATCTGTTCCAAAGCCATTAAAGTTCTTGCGTCCCCACTATGGAACACTGAAGGGATATTATGAAAAAATGCCAGACTCAGATTTGAAGGTATGGAATTGGCATTGCACTTAACTGCTGTCGAAGTTGAATAAATTTCCCTTACGCAATTTCAACTGCATGCAGAAACTTATGGCAGATATACTTTCTGTTTTGGCTCTGACAATGTCTGCTGAAGGAGAAAGGGTATGTCTTGTTTTTGGTGTATTTTAATAACTGTGCATGGGTGATATGCTATTACTTGTGCTTTTGTGAACATTAACAACTTCTTCATCTATTTTATGGCTATTATCAATTCTATTGGTTCTTACAGGAGAGCTTGAAGTATAGACTGGTGGGCTCTCAAAGTGAAATTGGTTCCTGGGGACATGAATATGTTAGGTAAGTTTGATAGCTAGTACATTTGTCTTATAGAACTCTTATTCAAGTATCCAGATCCTCTCTGTTCTTCCCATTTATACGATTATTCCTTTAGTAAGAACATATTAATATTATTTACAATTATTTAAAACTTATTTTGGAATAGCTTACCAAGATATGACTTCAGAAAATCTGCATCTTCTCTGGGAAGTATAGCTCTTTCACGAGCTCATATTTGTATTTATATTATTTCCCAGTCTTGACGGACATCAATGGTGCAAATGAGTATGTGCATAAAATCTCTGGCATGTGCTGTTTTGCGAAACATAGTACCTAGCGCTGCTGCGTGTTAAGTTGATCTAGGATAAGGAAATAATATCTATATTTGCATGAGTGATGGTTCATTTTTAGGGGAAAGGAATATATAGCAGTAGTGAAGTGTATCTATGTCCTTGTCCCAAGTGTTGGGGTTGAGCTGTAGGAGTAACGACATGGAGATTCCAAGCTCGAATCCCAGCTACAACATCCAGTGTGAGCCCATCTACTTTAGCTTTAGTGACGGCCTGGCAGAATTAACTTGCACCTATGTCTATGGGATTTAGTATGCTGTTCGATGGATCAGTCGTGTTGGACGCTGACTGACCCAAAATCACCGTTAGCGTCATCCAGAGATGTTTATCTATATTGTTGTGTGATGTTAATGCTAGTTTCCATTGTAATGCATGAGATGAATTTCTGATTGTGTTCCATTTCAATATTAAGATACTAGCTCTAAACAGTATACACATTACTTTGTGTGTGAATTCATGTGTTTCATTTCTCAATTCTTGCCCAGTCCATTTTGCACCTCAAGTATTGGCTAACAGATTATTTCTACAGGAACTTAGCTGGAGAAATTTCACAAGAGTATGTAAAACGACAGGTTTGTTTTCCTTTATCTCTTAAGTTGTGTAAGGTTTCAGAAGAATAATACTATGTGTTTTTTTTAAGTTTGTGCTGTTCATGCTTTGTTTAGAGTTCTGGTTACTTTATGCATCAGCAATTCAGGCTAACTTTACTGCTATGTACATATGTACCTTCTATCATTTTTATACAAGTCATTGATTCTCTGCATATTACTACTAGAGTAGTTCCACGAGACCCGGGCCCGGGCCCAAACTCAAGGTATAAAAGTAATAAATTTAATTAAAGAAGTATAATTTATATCATATTTTTTTACTTTATAATTAATATATAATCTAATGGCACGCTGGACAGTTGATAAGTCTTCATAATTATTTAAGTTCTTAATCATATAATTGGATATTGTAATTAAAAAATACTATTTATGAGGAAAAAAGTTTGGCTGGAGAATTAGAAAAAAAAAGAACACAAGTGATTAGATATTCTATAAAATAACATGATTTAAATACGTAAATAAGTACAATTCAATGAAGATCATAAATCGAAGAGTATTGGCGTTTTTATGAATTTGTGAGCAAGCAACTTATTAATTATCGACAGAAATAAATTTAATTTGATATTTATTAAGTTCTAATTTCATTTGTAATTTCTTGCAGCAGGAATTTCTGCAATTTTTTTTTTTTCCATCTTATAGTATAATCTAATACAACAAAAAAATTCAATAACTTCAAGTTTGTATTACAATAGTTTTGACCTTAATTTAGAGGCTTTATAAAAATTAACTTAATAATAATCTTATAAGAATATTAATAAATAATAATTAAAGTACATTTATAAGGATTCCATTTGATCCATTTTACTTCTTTTTTTACTTTTTATAAACCCCTTGAAGAATACCCCATCTGTTCCATTATAATTATTGTTTTAGTTTTTTTTTTTCACGTCTATTAAAAAACAGTATATATACAACGTATTACAAAATTACCATATTCATTAGATGCTTTTTGAGAATCAAAACAATTTTTATTTTAATTTGGTACTAACAATTGTTTTGAGATTTTTTTTTTGAGGGAAGGGACTATTAATGTAAGAGAGTATTAACTAAAAGGTAATATAATAAGTGGTAAGAAGAGATTCATATAGTCACACCAATAACAAAGGCCCAAGTGAGAATGATCTTAAGAAAAAGTGAGGGGCAAAATGGGAATATGTTGCACCAAATCGGTTGTTACATAAAATGAGACTTTTCATGTTATGTAATGGTGAATTTAATGATATGGTACAATATGATTTTAGTAACAACCAAATCAAACATTATATTTAAACTAACAATATAATATAATTGGTAACAACCATCCAAACAAGTTGTAGACCAAGGGTAGAAATATTGTTGTACAAACTTGAATTCATTGAAATTCTTTGTCCTGTTGGACGATTCTAGAAGAAAAAAAAAGTTTTGCTGAAACTCTTGCTCCATGAAATTAAAACTTAATAAATATTGGAAGAAACTTACTTTATTTCTAACTAAGAAATTGTCTGCTCACAAATTCATAGAACTCGCAAAGTTTTTTATTAATGATATTTGTCCTCTTGTAATCATTTTCATATTTTAAATCATGTTGTTTTATAGAGTACCAAACGTCATGTGTCCCTTTGATATTTTCAAATTCTCTACCCAAGTTTACTTTCTTATAAATAGTTTTTCTATTGGTACTTATCCAATTATGTGTTAAAAACTTTGATATTTATGAATACTTATCACCAAATACATGTTTAATGTGACACCAAATGATATGTTATGAAGTAAAATTAATTATTATAATTATTGTTTTTATATTTGAGTTTGAGCCCGGCCTTAGCATAAACCTGATGGAACTAGTAGGTTTATATGTACAAATTTGCTGCTTGAAGGTTGTAACATTTACCTGTTCTTTTTAAAAGGTTGTAACATTTACCTGTTCTTTTTCATTTTGAATAAGAAGTAGCAAACCACAAGCCTTTTTCGACCTTTATCTTGTGAATGTTATGCATGCCTTTTTACATCTGCGTCATGCAATAACTTCTAAAATTAGGTTTTTAATCAGCTTTTCTGTTTCTATTCTTACGATGCATTAACAATGTCAGAGTGAAGAAGCCTCAATTGATGATCTAATGGAGCTTGTGCAACAAATTGTTGCTTTTCACATGAAGGTATCATTCAGATTTGATTTTAGTTGAGTTGCAGGATAGAACTATAAAAGTTTACTTCCTTTTTTCCTGTTTTGATGTGGAAACATATCGCTTTCATCTCCTTTTGTTTTCAAAGATACCAAATTTTGTCTGATAGCTTGTTTTGCAATGCAGCATAATGCTGAACCTGAGGCTGTCGATCTTTTAATGGAGGTATTTTTCTCTCTCCGTGTCTTTACATAACCTATGCACTGTTTCCATGAGTGGTGCTGATGAGGCATCTCTTTGAATTATTTCAGGTTGAAGATCTTGATCTCTTAGTCGAGCACGTTGATAATACAAATTACAAAAGGACATGCTCCTATCTCACCAGTTCAGCAAAGTGAGTTTGCTCAGGACACAATTTTGGAAGTTCTTTGTCAGAATATTTGAATCTTGCGAATTTTCTCTTGGCAAATTAAGATTTGCTGGAGTTTTATGTAGTTTTGATGCTCTTAGTTAGTCTCATCATCCTCAATTTTTGTTATGATAACCATGGTGCACTGTCCAACTTGCACGCACCTCGATTAATTCCACTGGGTACCTGATACCTCCCCCACCAGTGCAGGTGCCAGGTAGTCACAAACGTTCACTGGGAATTTAACCTGAGGGGTCATGGTTGTGAACCCACTTCATTGACTACTAGGCTACACCCTTATGTGCTATTATCATGTGTCCTCTATTATCTGCAGTTTACCACCAACCTATAAGTTGTGTGTTCATTTGATAATGGAACTACTGTAAAAATTGGAGTTGATCTATTGCATTACAGTAAGAAAGCCAGGCCAAAGGAAAGCTGACCAGGATTACCAAATCACTCTAGTGCTATGAACATTTACATAGTTTTATTTGTGGCTATGTCTGAGTTGGATTGTAGATTCAAATTTATTAACTAAAATTGATGAATTGCTTAGAAAGAGACCTTTCTTTGATAGCCTACAAATCCATTGTATCAAGCTTTGAGATTCGGTGGATAATGCGCGACTCTCTTGCCTTCTCTACTTAATGAAGACCAGACAACTTGATTCATTAGCTGGGATTCGAACTCGTGATGTGTCTATATGACATTGCCTGCTGTATTGTGCTGTTATGATTCAAGGCCCTCGAGGCATTGCCTAGAAGTTCTTTTGTTGTACTGTACTATTTATGCTTACTTTTAAGACGAGGGCCTACCACTTCCTGAACATTTATTTTCTAAAAATAGTTGGTTCACATGATGCCTTAAAAGTTTTTATCAAGGTCAGACTAAATTCAGAATTGGGAATGATATAGGGAGAGTCAGAAGCAAGGTAATAATAGTCGGTTGGATCTTCCTACAAGAAATAAGCGAAGGCATGTTGGTACTGAGATCCTTACTCATTACCCCTTGCAAGCCTATCTTTGGGAGTGGATAACTTTGTAGAAGTGAAGTCTGAATTACTGGTTTGTTCTGGTTAGTAGTTCAAATTTTCAGTCTCACTTGAGTAACCAGGTTCTTAGGAAGCCCTTCTTTCCGATTTTCAGCTTGCTTTAGATGTGTCAATTCCTCTCTTGTGGAAGCCAAGGAGTAAAAACCCTGTGACTTCTTTTTAAGATATAAAAAGATACT